>CAXHKU010000893.1:0-111221 GCA_964017125.1 Flabesymbios commensalis | reverse complement strand
CTTTTTATGAGCCTATGTACTAGTATATAATCATAATAATACAAGATATATATACCTACGTTTTGTTATCCGACTAGCATGTTGTACAATTTTCCAATGCTGGTCATCCCGTGCGTTCTCCATGATTTAATAATATTAATATAATGACCTTGCACGTTTTTTTTCAAACCATCGTTTACAACTGGGTCATATCTGAGACGATCATAAAAGTTAAACTTTTCCAAGCCTGCTGCTACCAATCTTAATTTACTACAAGCCGCGAATTCGTTTCGCAATTGTCGACTTGTAGTTAATGAAGATGATTTGATGTGGGTGGCAAATGAAAAAAAAGATTATTATTCAAGCAGTTCTGTGGAAATGTTCCCACTAAACTCCTTAGTTGTAAGAAAATTAAATTTGTTTTCAGGGATGTAAAATTATGCATTGATATATCGTGAGGCTTGAAAGGTGAATTAAACTGACAGTTAAGTCCATCTTAGCCAGTACACTCGCGTGAGGAAATAGTAGCTAAGCTCATAACTTTACTTGTTCAGTTCATATAATCTGATAATATGACTCTCAACAAACGTACGTATTTAAAAATATATATAATCTAACACTTTCAAGATATACTAGTAATTGCACTGACCTGTAGGTTGGCGACGCTTGTTGCGAAACACGACTTCATTCAATACCTTCTCCTCATTCAGGGTTTGATGGGTATATGTCAGTTTTATGTTGAGATCTCGACCAGGCTGTCCAAGTAGGGAATGTTTTAGATACGCATTAGGTGATTCCTCACATTTCAGACTGCCACCTGGTACTATTTTCACCATTTGATCGTCCACATATAGCTTTAATTCAAGGCCAGGTATTCCCCAAAAATCACTAACGACAGCAACAATTTCTATAACAGTGGAGTTAGGCTCATCACCCTCGAGTTCAGTCAGTGAAAGACGCGCCTTTAAGTCATTGCTCTTAAAAGCTAAAAAAAATATAGATACGATTTCTATCAGCATTATGCCTTGTCACAAAAATTCTAAATATACGTGCTCGCAATCTATCAGATTATTATAAACTAAAACGGATCGCTTTTGAACCTCATACAATGTGCTCTGACGTTGATATATATTAACAACATAATTGAGTTGAAAACAATTCTGATGTGGGAATCGAGCCTCTGTTGCAGGTGTAGGAACATCACTTGATCATTTCTAACTTTCACAGACTCAGACACATTTTATTTGATTCAAAAAGCAGCTAGAGATGGAAATTTCATATTTGAATTTAAATACGTGTAATATGTAACTGACACAACAGGAGGTACATAATAGATTCGTGAAACTTAACAATCAAACACGCAGTGATAATGTTACATTGGAGCCCCGCCTCCCTCTTGGGTATAAGGGAACGTAACATACACTTTAGTGAGTTAGATATCGTACGTTTGTTGATTGGAAAAAATTTGAAACTCCAGTGTCACAATTTATATTACCACTCACTAGATAATCTTAGCTGTGCCCAAAGCTGTTCGTGTCCAAATGCACACATATAGTAGGCCTTATCCGGATCATCTGCATCCACATTAATAGCCAGCTGAGCACAGCTGTGGGTGCGATTGACATTGAAAATATCTGCCTCATATTTATGCCGTAGTCCCTCCACGACTTGTTCATTCTGTGCTATACGTGATTTGCCTGTATCAGCGTCAGGCTCATATTCCCAATACATAGGATATGTATCTGTGTCACTGTAAATCAGGCAGTGAAAAGCTGTCTTCTTTCCAGGAATTGTGCAAACGTCATTAAGCTGGAATATATCAGGGCACATACGACCACCTACAGAAATGAGTTGAAAATACATCCATTGATTATTATTAAAACACAGTTCAATTTCATATGATATATTGAAATCATCAAATGTATTATTATCAATAATACTACAATAGCGGAACATGTATGCCATGATTATGCAGACCTGCTTGCGACTGCTGGATCAACCTTATGATTTGCACAATAATAGGTCTAGATATAGAGAGTAACCATATAATCATTCTAATTGATTTTCTCCAATTAATTTAATGCATTTCCCCTGATGTAAACACGATACAGGCTTACTAAAAGTTATATGATGCATCCATAAGGTGAGCGATAGGTTATCTAGTTAACACTATAAATTGCACGAATACTCTGCAATAAATATTTCTCGATGATTCCGAACAAAAACTTTTAGTCAAGTTACTATTTAAATTCGTATTAGAGATGCAAGATATGTTCACTATTTAAATAGCTGCAAACTTATTGTCACACTTTAGGTGGAATAGCTCAATACTTTAACGCTCAGGCATAAGTATGACATAAAAGCTGCGTAATTTGTTGTCATAGCATAATAGACGAGCTGCATCAAGGGCTATTATCGATTAAATGTACCTTTCTTGAATTATGAACGCCCAAATCCTGTGAAAATAGATACATTTTGATGGAAGACCGACAAAAATATAAAAACACAGTTATTAATGTTTTTTTATCTAGTAGAGCTTTTATGTCCTGGTGAAACGAGACATCCATCAACGGTTGACATAGACTACTTTATTATTCTGTCGAAGAGGCAAATTTTAGTTTTTATTAATTTGCAAATGAAAACGTTAAATCACGCCTGACGTCTTGAAAAGCCTAAATATTAAATAAACACAAACGGCATAGATCGTCCAACATCAGATGTGACCACTTGTGATAACGGAGTTTCTATTAAATAAAGCTTTTGTAGTGAAAAATATTCTGGCTTCAGGCTTTTAAAAATAATGGCCGAGGCTATTAACAGGACAATCCTGTCAACAGTGATTGTTTATAGCTTATTTACAGGATAATCCTGTCAATAAGCACAACATTTGCCTTTATATACAGGCTATTTCCTTTCAATAATAACTGTTTTGCTATTATTGACAGTATCGTCCTGCCAATAATCGAAGTTTTACTACTATTGACATGTTGTGCATCAACCAATGGGAAACGCTATAGATTGTAACAAGGCATCTGATTGGCTCGCCAATGAAATCGTGACCATCCTGTCAATAAAGTTTTATTGGCTATTTACAGGACATGTTTGCAAGACGTTTTGGTACACTTAACCCTTTCACTGCGAGTTCCGGTGCAGCGATGGTAGGCTACAAATAACATAACCACAGTAAGTGTAACTGCATGCGCTATGCCGGTATTATCTTTCTGATTCCTTTGTGGCATTGAGCGACTGCTATCATGATAGAAAAAGTAGCTAACAAACATGAGATTATTACGCAAGGGAGGATCCAGAATTTTTTAAAGGGGGTTGACGTAGGGGTCTTCGGGCTTGACCGCCCTACTATTTCAGCCTTGTAATTTCCGGTTGATTTGACTTGAAATGACTTGAAAATAACTTGGAAGTTGGATTATGCACCATGTTAGGGCAACCCCAACCCATTTTAAACATTGCACCCAGTTTATAGTCTTATTTCTAGAATATAAATCTAAGGCTATATGCCAATTTGCATAAATGTACATGTTTTGCGGCCCAATCAGGCATGCATCTGCTTTGATGCGATAACTAGTAAATGTGTGGTTATTATCCCTTAGTCACCCTGTTTTTATTCTGAATGTGTTCTGGAGTTGACAAACAAAGGACAACCCCAACCCAATTCAATTACCCCTTGCACTAAGTTTAGGTTCCATCTCCTGCAGTAGATGTAGATATAGAGTGTATTTACTACTAGTGGTGAAAGAGCAATTTTTTGGTCTTACTTTGCCACTATGATTTCAATGACATTTTTTTTTAAAAAGAACACAAAATTCTGTACAGTAACTCTTTACACCCCAAGTTATCTAATTAAGATGGTCATTCACTTGTACTGGTGTCTCGCTACCGCGACCCACAACTTTAAGTGGGCGGAAATTACCAAAATTTCTTAATTAATTATGGACCATACAATTGCAATGCACACATCTCATTCCTAATAATTGGAATTTAGCCTGCTGACAAAACAGATTAAAAACGGTTATAATCGTGATAATCGGTGAAAGGGTTAAGCGTCACAAGGAGATTTATTACGTGACGTGGGGGATCCGGCACCTTATTGAGGTTTTAGATTTTGAGCGAGGCCCGAATTAGTAATTCACAAAATAATGACGATTTTTTTCAGATACGAACAGATACGAAGAGTTGACAAAAAAAAATATCCTGTACTTTTATGTCCATTCGGCAACCCTACTTTGTGCAAAATGTTTTGTTTAAGACCTATAATCTGTTTTGGTTTAATGTGAAATTTTTCAAGTTCGGAAGCATCTGTCATCAATCGCTTTTCGGTTTAACTGAACGTTATATGTTTGAAAACTGGTATTTATTGTATTAATAGAAAATCATGACCGGCAGTTAAATGATTAAGGCCATTTGTCTTAGATAAACATTCAGTAACTAATTTATCTATTGAAGAACATATTTGTTTAGTGAGATATAATATATATGTTAACCCCTCTGTTTTGAAAGATTTTGTTTGCTTAGTTGATATCGGTAGCAAAAGGCAACCACTAACTCGGTATAGAGCTCCTACAAATTTCAGTGAGAGTTTTACCAAACACCCCGACCATGCCTTGGTAAATGGCATAAAACGACGACTCAACCCTGTTAGAATTGAAAGCCTTAAAATCCATTTTTAATGATTACACGATGTGTTAAAAGTATGATATGTGCCCATGGTCATTTGCCGTAAAATGTGTTTAATTTGGATCTGTTTTTCGTCAATATTTTAGATATTTTTGCAATGTGACGAATAAAAATAATTAAACTTGTTCAATATATCGTGCTGAAAAAAATATCAACTGTCATAAGGATCTCGAACCTTAGGAGCACGTGCTAATTTATATTTGTTTGTCAGATATGTAATAATAGCGGCTCGTAACGAACTCTAAATGGCGCAGAAAATGTCCGTCAGGTATCGATACTTCCAATTGCAGATGGTGTGATTTACAGACCTAGGTTCAGTTTCATTTTTTAGTTCTAATTCCCGTTCCATTTCCATTTTTTTTTAATTCTAAGTTTTATTCCAAACCTTTATATTTAAAATTGTATAATTCCAATTCCTTATTTCAAGTTTATTTTGTAATTTCCCACTATTTTAATAATCTTATAATTATTATCTGATTTAAGGCACATAGTATTTTATAGTGAGAATAATAAACAACACATTTCATATGAGAGAACATTTTATTATTGGTGATATCAAATCATCATCACAAATACTTTAGAGAACATTATAATATCATACACTGTAAAATATTATAGTGTTCTCTCTCTCCAATTCCTGTATAGGTCAAAAATGTATAACTCAATTTTAAAAACCTTTTATTATCATCAATCTTTACAGAATTTGCTGTTTTAAATTCAAATAAAATAAAACATTTGAACATTAGCAAGTATCAACGAAATATGCAATACCAATACTTCCGGTGTAAAGTCAGAAAATATACCCCCCCCCCCTCCCAGATTATACCCGGGTAGATTGTGGGCGCCCCAGAATCTACCCCGGGGTAGATCCTGAACTATATCCCCGGGGTAGATTATGGTGGCTCATAGAATCCACCCCTCCTTCCCAGGATCTACCCCCCCCCCTTTATTTTGATTATGTGAAGTGCATTCGGCTTCCAGAATCTACCACCCCTTCCTCCCAGAATATACCCCCCTTTTTAACAGCTATATGCGACACTCCCAGAATCTACCCCTCCCTCTCAGAATATACCCCGTTTTTCAACAACTATATGCGACCCTCCCAGAATCTACCCCTGCCTCCCAGAATATACCCGCATTTTCAACAACTATATGCGACCTTCTCAGAATATACCCCTTCCTCCAAGAATATACCCCCTTTTCAACAACCATAATATTATGCGACCTTCCCAGAATATATCTGCACAAAGGCTATACATTTAAAAAAAAAGAGAATATACCCCCCTTTTCAACAGCTATACTAATTATGCGACCCTCCCAGAATCTACCTGCACATAGACTATACATTTTTTAAAAAAGGGGTATATTCTGGTGGGGGTGGGGGGGGGGATTCTTGGAGGGTCGCATACAGTTGTTGAAAAGGGGGGTATATTCTTGAAGGGAGGTGTAGATTATGGGAGGGTCGCACATATAAATTGGTTGAAAAGGGGTATAGATTCTGGAAGGGAGGGGTAGATTCTGGGAGGGTCGCACATATAAAATGGTTGAAAAGGGGGATAGATTCTGGAAGGGAGGGGTAGATTCTGGGAGGGTTGCACATATAATTTTTTTGAAAAGGGGGTATATTCTGGGAGGGAGGGGTAGATTATGGGAGGGTCGCAAATAGTTGTTGAAAAGGGGGGTATTCTGGGAGGGAGGGGTAGATTATTGTAGGGTCGCACACATACATTTGTTGAAAAGGAGGGGTATATTCTGGGAGGGAGGGGTAGATTCTGGGATTCGAAGACACCACACCAAATCACGAAAAGGGGGGGGGGGTAGATCCTGGGATCGAGAGGGGGAGCCCCATGATCTACACCGGGGTATAATTTAGAATCTACCCCGAAATTCCCGATTTCTTATTTCGGACATGCATGCCCAAAATAAGAAATACGGAAATTTCGTCTCTATATCTTGCTTAACTGGTAAATGCACAGCACAAAAATTTACCGATTTTTTTATGATTTCAGTCTGATTGTCTCGCTTCAATTACTTTTTTGCGCCCTAATTAAATGTGCTGTAGGCCTATACATATGCATAACACCAATACTCCCCCACTGTGGCTAACATTAATTATGGCCAACATTTTGACAATCTAGCAGTTTAAACAAACAAGTGCTATCAACAGAAAAAAATCACAGTTGCAGGATTTCATATGACAATGTAGTCTTCTCACCTGCTCACTGGATGATTTGTAATTAGCGTTTTTAAAACACGGACACAAAGTAGGCCTATTATTACTACTACTAGTATATGTTTTTTGTAATGGTAGGATACCCCTAAAAGTGAAGTATTCAGTAATAAAGCGCGAAAACGTACTTTGTATTTGTATGTGGTAAATTTAAATACGGGAGCTGTATTAGTAAAAATGCATAAAACATATTAATATATACATTTTAAATGCGAATAAACTATCAAGAAGTAAAACATTAACGCTATAATAAAAATAGTTATCAAATTATATATATCCGTCTATTAGAAAATCGTATAACTCTGCAAGTCAATAACCTGATAAGAGGTCTAATGTATCCGCGAAAAATAATAATGATAATTCATAAACTTATCGAAGTACTTTACTACAATTATGAAAAGTTCTTATATTTAACTCTTGTCGTTAATTTTGAAACGTATGATGATACAGTCTGCTTTATATGTGTGATCTTTACACTGCAGTATAATATGCAGTGCACATACCCTACATACGTAGGAGCTACGAGGGTGTATTCCGTGTTTTTTCACATTCCAGATTAACTCATTGGGTGCAATTATCACAATTCAACCAATTACATTGTGTAATCTCATCTTCTGTTTCATAAGGGCAAGATGTTGCTGCACACGGTTGATCATGTTGGTCACTGTGCTTCACGAAAGATTCATATATACATGATACATACATGTCTATAGCACGTACAAGATAGCCTAACGTGATTTCTTACTTGTCTGGTGATTTCAAATTCAAGCTGACCTACGTAATAAATTATCGACTGCTGACAGGATGACCTACCAATAAGTATTAGACCACCCATTACTGACAAAATGAGATGTTAATAAGTTTTAAACCACCAACTGCTGACAGAATGGCCTGTCAATAAGTGTTAGACCACCCACTGCTGACAAAATGACCTGTCAATAGTAATAAATTACCGACTCCTGACAGGATGACCAGACAATAAATAGTAGACCAGCCACTACTGACAGAATGACCTGTCAATAAGTAATAAATGATCCACTACTGACAAAGTGGCCTGTCAATAAGACTAGTATTAGACCACTCACTGCTGACAGAATTACCTGTCATTACGTATTGAACTACCCACTGCTGACAGAATGACCTGTTAATAAGTATTGAACTAACAACTGCTGAGAGGATGACCTGTCAATAATTATTAGACCACCCACTACTGACAGAATGAACTGTCAATAAGTAATAAATCATACACTGCTGACAGAATGACCTGTCAATAAGTATTAGACCACCCACTGCTGACAGAATTACCTGTCAATAGGTATTGAACTACCCACCGCTGACAGAATGCCATGCCATTAAGAATGAAACTATCCAACGCTGAAAAGATGACCTGTCAATAAGTGTTGAATTATATACTGCTGACAGAATAACCTGTCAATAGGTATTAAACTACTCACTGCTGACAGAATGAGCTGTTAATAAGTATTTGACTATCCGCCGCTGACAGAACGACCTGTCAATAAGGTTTGAACTATCCACTGCTGACAAGATGACCTGTCAATAAGTATTAGACCACCTACTGCTGACAGAATGACCTGTCAATAAGTAGTGAACTACCCACTGCTGACAGAATGACCTGTCAATAAATATTGAGCTATATACTGCTGACAGAATGGCCTGCAAATAAGTATTTGATCACACACTGCTGACAGAATGACCTGTTAATAAGTATTGGACTATCCACTGATGACAGAATTACCTGTCAATAAGTATTAGACCACTCACTGCTGACAGAATGACTTGTCAATAAATATGAGAATACCCACTGCTGACAGAATGACCTGTCGATATGTATTGAACGACCCACTGCAAAAGGTATGAAAACACCACTGCTGACAGAATGCGCTGGCGATAAGCATTAAGCCACCCACTGCTGACAGAATGTCCTGTCAATAAGTATTAGATTAACTAATGCTGGCAGAATGACCTGTCAATGGGTATTAGATCACCCAATGCTGACAGAATGACCTGTCAATAGATATTATACAACCCATTGCTGACAGGATGAACACCTTTGCCCCACCCATCCTATGTAAAGGAGTTTTATAAGTGTGATTATGCTGATACTGTTGACATTCGACTGATATACTCACGATTGATCTGGTGGCATCCCTGAGCTTCGTAGTCTAGATATCCCTGCCACACGCATACACGTGGTTAGACTGGTAGCGTTTTCTTACATCTTGTATTTTCACATTAACCTGCTCCACGCGCTTGCTTCGCATTGTACCGTAAACAGTATGTTCTTGTAGTAAAAATGTCGTATACTTGTTTTGAAATTCAGCCTAGTTTCTAAATGATTCCTTTACTACAAACGTTCATGCAGTGAGCGACTGCAAATTGCTTGTCGCCATTTTTGCTCTGAGGTGTGCCCACGCAATGCTAGCCTACAGTTAGCTTACACTGTAAGAAGATACGTGATTGTCAAATTATATCCTGTCAATGAGAAATATTTATTGTTTATTGACAGAATTGTTCTGTCAATATATAGCCACTACGAGAAAAAATATTAATTTGGCTTGGGTTGGCCCAGTATCGTACGTCTTTCATCGACATTGCGTATCGTGAATAAAACATGGCCGACAAAAAAGAAAAGAAAAACTTACTCGTTACTACTACTATAAAAGTCACAGCTATTGTATAAACTAGCAGCTGTTCAACCGCCATGTTTACTGTGTGTAGAAACTGTCATGTGAAATCAGCAGCTACAACATAAACACATTTACAGTATTTAACAACAGTAATATGTATGTAATATGTACGGCCTTAAGTAATGACTAAACTATATTAAGCAATATTAAGAAATTTTGATTTTCCCTAATCAATCTTGCTGATCCAAATATCTTTACATGGGTAGAATACAAAGATGAAACATAAGACATATTATCTCGAAATCATGTAGATTTTAAAAATAGAAACAGTTTCCTGGTTCTTCTCATATGCTTTGATAAATGGTGAGCATTTGCGGCGTCATAAGCTAAGAACACCGTATAGATCATTGCAGAAGTGTACAAATAACAAGTACGACGTTTTCAAGTGGTAGTAAAAAAGCTAACGCTTTGAGGCTTGAAGTAAATAACGTGTGGTGAACATGACACTGAACATCGTCGTGAGGTTTAACCATTTTACCACCGGTCATGACTATATTTATTTTGTTCATGTTTACTAGCATATTAAATACCGTCTTTTGAACATGTTACATATAAAAAGTGACATCAATCAACAGGATTTGAAAACTGTTGACCTCTACTGTGTCAAATCCTAATAATTTTCCCTAACTTGAAGTTGTGGATCGCGTCAGCGACACACAAATTCAAGTGAGTAAAAATTCAAATTAAATATTGTGGTGGTCAAAGGTTTATTACCTATGCTTCGAATAATATCGAAATACCCCTTTGTATGGGAGATATATTTGAGAAAATATTTTTGAAGCTGAATATTTACAAACATGATGACAAACAAATGAAAATGGTTCAACCCATATATTTCCGGCAATATGTATGATAACGTGAATAAATTCAATTCGTGGGATTTCACATCTATTGATGGCGATTGATCTAACCAAATCAGAACATTTCCTGACAAAGGTCTACGGCAGAGAATAACTTATAACACAGACTACGTAATTAAGTTCTGCATTCACAGATTTTTACGAGCGGTTACCGACGCTAATTAGCGTTAAATTTCTAAATTTTCATGATGGCGCTCACCAGCGTTCACGAGAAACACCCAATACAGACAAGTCATGTCAGTATTTTGTTTACAATATCTGGTAGTCCCTTTATCCATACAATGTTTACACTTACCTTCATTATGTTACCGCTCGTCCTAAACTCATTAGATATACCTTATCAGAGATCCGTGCTGTTTTAAGACTCACGGTGTCGTGGACTTTGCCTTATTACACACACTGTGACACTTGGGTTTTCAATAAACATGATAAGTCAATAGTGTGTCATGTAAAACGCATTTGGTATACGCACCATGCTTACTATTTTATCAGTACGTCCAAAACATAAGGTCGGCTCCATATATTATAATATTAAACAGACTCACAACACAAACAACGTATCGATCTCATAAGTTATCGTGCTTAATTTGATTACAACAACAACAAGACCTACAAGAAGATTTATATGGCGCACATATCCAGCATATAGGGCTGCGCATGGCACCTTACATCATATTATCCCTGGTCAATTGACCTATTTATGCATGTACCATTTCTATTTCCCGGGGGGGGGGGCTGGTGTAGTGGTTAGAGTCGCCTACTTGGAAAGTCGGAGATGCAGGTTCTTCCCCGCTGACTCGTAAAGATTCGATATTGTGGGGAGCCTCCGTGACCGAGAGGTAACGTGCTCGGCCTCAGACCACCAGGGTCCAAATTTCGAATTTTGTCTGTGGAGGGCAATGTCAGCTCTTTCGTGTCACCATTTTCAGGTTATCCTGCCCCAGTTTAGCCTATATGTGCACAATGGTGGCCTAAAACCCCATCCTTTTCCCTTTCCCGGAGAGCATAAAGCACTGCAGACATTTGACGCCAGTTGCTTGTCGTCCTCCATATCTGTCTCACTATATACTCATTTACATCTGAGTGAAGTGACAAAGTGCCCTGCCCAATGTAGCCTAGACATCGGCTATGTTTTAGTCGTATTGTCATTTTATTTAAGCGAGGAAGTGAGTTAATCACTACTTTGCGTTAATTTATAACAGTTAGACATATTGTTGTTGACCGCTGCGAGTTATATATAAGGATTGCCCTTTATACGAATTTTTCAGTATTCTACGCACTTTTTGCAAATATATTTGCAATGTTCTCTTCCGTGACGCCTAGATCGGTTGCTATTTCGCTTGTAAACTTCTCACCTAATCATTGATTATGCCGCGAGAGGTAAGTATACATGGTTATTATTTGAATTACGGGGCACATAATCCCCATGTAGTCCCCAGACCTACTCTGCACAATGTCATATTTCATACTATTTTAGATGACTTTTTAAATATTCTATGAAACGCAGTAACGTCACTTGGTGAAAATAATGTTATATGACACCCCCTCCCCCATACTTCATTCTGTGAAACGCAGTGACGTCACTCGGTAAAAACAAGGTTATATAAAAACCCTCCCCCATACTTCATTGTATTAGCCAACACGGTGAAAACAAAGGAGGTCGAGGTCATTGAGTTTCACAGAATTAGAGTGCTCAGCTCCTATTTTTAAACCACTGGGAACGATTTTCCCAAAGGCAAAAGTACGAGGCGGAGCTAATTCGTGACGTCAAAAGGTGGAGACATGCTTGGCTGGTTATATTACATGTAGCTGATGATGTATTGTATGATTTTATAAAACTGACCAAAGTCAACACGGAACGCCGGTCCAACGCTGCTTGAATGCAGGTGCAGCACTAGAATTGATGGCCATCCCCGCGGCCGCTCCTGGCCAGCGTCTAGCATTCACTCGCCCCTTGTTCACCCTGTCGATGTGGGCATATTAAAATGAATAGATATTTAGTTCAGCTCATGTACAAATACAAGAAACATGAAACATGTGTATACCCGATGCAGTTTCAATGTTAATTCAGATTCAATAAAGGGTGTTTTTTTGTGAAGTCATGAGGTGGGAGATCCGCCCAAGAAATGTGCACATTTTTAGGTTTTTTTTAAATAACTGATAATTAGTGGCCTAAATTAATCTGCTGAGTTTTCAGATATATAGCTCATCGTGATACATACTTTAATTATATTGATGAACTGAAATGACTTCACATAGATTTTTAATCAATCAATCACTAAATCTTCTATAGCGCCAATATCCTCAGCGGACTGCGCTCAGAGGCGCACAAATCCTTAGCGTGATCATGTGTCATAATCGAGGCCAAAGCAGGTTCGTCAACAGGGAGCCGGGCTGCTGAGGGACTAGGGCGGAAAAGCCAGGACAAATAGGTGGGATTTCGAGAGCGAAATACAGTGTGAAATAAACATGTCAGACCTGTTGATCGGCTTTGCAAGCACAAGACGTTGACCCATAACTGATTCAATTTTGGTTCAACGTCTATGACACTGGTTCAAAATGAAGCCAGCATTGGCTGAACGTCTCGTGTTTGCTGGGTATGGCGCTGCAGGACCAGATCCAAGGGGGGGGGGGGCGTGGGGCAATCACAGGTACATAGGGCCAATGAACCAATGTTACCATCTACGACGCTGGCCCAACATTAAAACAGCATTGGGTCAATGTATTGTGTTCGCCTGTGAAACTCAATGTCATTGAAACAGATATACTGTGTGAGTTGGATTTCAGTGGCATTATCAGTGACTTTGCTATATAAAAATCGAGAAAAGTGCTATTTTGTAATTGTCCACCTCTGTTATCGTGCTCTAGTACCATAGTTTTTCATGAAAAAAAGGTTAAAGGGAAGGTGTTAAGGTTTTAAAATATAGTTTTGGCCATTATTTTGGCTTAATTATACTATTCAAAGTACATCCCAAAATAAATCATCATTAAATTTTTAATATATGCCACGAAAAAGTGCATTTGAAGTAGGCCAAATGGATCTCATATTGAGGGTCATAAAAAACGCTCCCACTATCAGCAGCTGCCGTGTGACGTCACACGGTGAAGTCGTATGCCTACAGCAGTCCACTTGCACTGATCCTATAGTGATCCCGCAGTCACTACCCAGTTGTACAGCGTCTTGTTCATGGTTTGTCCTACAAAGTTTTAATGTCATCTTTGTTTAAATTGTTATCATGCCAAAACGTTGCGTCTCCGGTTTGTGTAACAATACAAATGAAGATGTTACAGCACTAATACATGGCCAAAAGATTCCCAAATCGCACGCAAGTGGGATCGTTTTGTGAAACTCGACAGAGCAAGCTGGAAGCATGGTAGTCCCGCATATGTTCTGTGTGGTGTTCACTTCAGACAACTTAATGATTTCATATCTTATGGTCAGTGGAGAAATACATTCAGTTTTCACTCCCGGCCTACCCAGGGTAAATGTCCCAGAATATATCTAGATCAAACGTCTAGCTCTAACCGTTAGGCCTACTGCTACCAGGGTTAATGATGACGATGATGACTTCAACACCCCCATAACCACTTATTACTACCAGAACGTATAGCAATCACGACTGTTTTCAATTTCAGCTACTTAACTTTTATACACGTAGAATTGTGGTTCACACCTGTGATACCAGATTGCTTTATTCAGATACATTATTATATAAATGATAATTTTTTGAATAAAACTGTTCATGAAAACTCAGCCCCACGGGGAACAAAAATAATTCATATTAGGTGATCAGGCCTACATACTGCCCGACCCAGGGTTGTCACCAAAAACTTGGAAAAATTAGTAAGACTAGCCAAACGGCGCTGAAAACAAAATTAATATGTTTATTTACAATATTTCAAACTCTCGCCTGATAAAAGTCAATAAGAGCGCCGTTGGGGTTAAATTCCATAATTTTGAGAATTATTTTGTAAATAATTCAATGAATAAATACGACCGAACTTCCCATAACTTTGTTCTGAGACGTCGAACGCAGATGGTTCAACCATCAACATGCTACACTTTTTAATGAGAAAAGGAAAATTCCTGTGACGTATCGACATAAACCGGGAATTACCATGATGACATCGCCTACCCAGCAAACACAAAACATTTGTAGACCTATAACACTTGTACAATGCTGGAACAACGTCGGAGACGTTGGGCCAGAGTTGTACAAATGTTATACAAATGTTTTGTGTTTGTTGGGTAACCACATTGGTCCAGCATTGGCGGTGATGGGGATTTAGACAAATTTGCTGTGTCCGAGCCGTTACGCTTCGCAACTCGCATCAGATCCGGCGAAAGGGGGGCATGGGGTCATTAGCATTTATGGCAGGGCGGTTAACAAGGATGCGCGTTGTTTGAATACAATGTCGATCTTTGATGGAAGCAAGGAATCCTTGATGGAAGTGAAGAGAGAAATTCTCAAATTCGACGTTTTCGAAGCAGACCTTCTTTCTGATTCTATTTTCCTTGATTTAACTTTCGTTAATAGGCTACCAAATATCATCAAAATCGTTTGAGAATTTTGACTGAGTCAGAGTAAGTTAACGGGGGAGTTCACAGGTTCACTACTCTCTGAGAAATCGGATAAATCTCCATCGCTAGTTGTAGCCATTTTGACAGAGACCTATTCATGACTTCAACGTGTGACGTGCCAGGCTGTTCGGGAGTTTCCGTGACCGTTACAGAATCCGAAGTGCCTTCGGCTCGAAAAATCTAACAAAAACATTTTTTTCACCAATAATAAAAAAAATTAGGTAAAAATTAAATTAGCTGTTTTAATTAATAGGATATGTTCCATTTATTGATGCTCACCCAACCTTAACCTTAACACCCTCCCTTTAACCAAATTTATCTGTGTATATACATGTGTAAGATTTACAGCTCAATTGTGCTTCTTTTATTTTATTTTTGTATTTATGCATAACATAATATTCAAGGAAAATTATCTGTTCAGTTTTTCCAATTTATTTTAGGTAATATGGTTTAGCCTAGGCTACTAGTATGTGGTATTTTATGCAATGGGGATAATTGTAAAAGGGGGCCTCTCTCTCAAGTGGGCCCGGGATGCACAAGATCTTAACAGGTTTGTTCGGCATGCTGGGGCGTCCCGTTTGGGGAGGGGACCATGACCAATAAAATTAGGAGTGAGGATCACCGTCAATGAAGGCGTTGATCCCGCAAAGAACATCTTGACACGATTTTCGGGCAAGTTGTTATTCCTGTCCTTCTATATTCCTTGTCTTTCTATATCCCTTGGAGTAACATACATGTATATCTGGCTTTCATCTACATTGTTCGTCGTGTGCGTAACGTTTTGTTAGACGTATAAACCATACACACATAGTTGTTAGCACTTATGAAAATATTTTGGGGCGTCGACGTGTGGCAGTGATTGTCATCGTCTTTGAAACGTATGTAACCTACAGACTATTAATTTATATAGTTTCAAAGCTGTGTTTATTCTGTGAAACGCAGTGACGTCACTCGGTGAAAACAAGGTTATATAACACCCCCTCCCCCATACTTTATTTTGTGAAACGCGGTGACGTCACTCGGTGAAAAAAATGTTATATAACACCCCCTCCCTCATACTTCATTGTATAAGCCAGCTCCGTGAAAACAAAAGAGGTCAAGGTCATTGAGTTTCACAGAATTGTGGATATTATCAAATATAATGTCGTAAGTCATATGACACGAGCCAATTAGCAATGTTTTTTTTAATATACATATAAAAAATTACGAAATTCCCGTATTTTTTATTTTTGACATGGTTGTCAATAATTAGAAATCTGGAATTTCGTCTCTATATCTCGTCTAACATCATAAGGTCATATTACTATGCTAAAATAAAAACACCGATTTTTTTAATGATTTTATATCTGGGCATGTCCCTTTAACTGTATCCCTACTATATCATAACAGTATTAGTTATATTTTAAATGGGGTTCATGACATACTTGAGACATATCTATACGGACACAGCAGGACAAGAATGACACTTAATAATTGATCCAGCATTATTGCTATTGTAGACCACCTTTATTGATTTGCAGTATTCAATATAGAGATTATTTTGATCGATCACTATCATCTGTATGTGCAGGAAGTCCGCGTACATAGTTCTTGCCCCAAACTAAAAGTGAAAGTTATATCAGTTCTTGGTTATATAGGCTGTGGTTGAAGATAAAGACCTACTAAATCACAAAATCACACTTTGTCCTCAACGACTGTTTGCTGTTTGCTATTGCATAGGCCTACTGGTCACTTGAACCATTTACCCGATAAGCGCGACTTATTCGTTTTTAATATCATATGTGTTTTTAGTCCAGGCAATAAACATTTTTTAATGGACAAAAATGCTAACGAAGGTTTTTCAACGGAATTTGACTCAGTTGGGCCATGTAAAAACACCCATAAAACCCCACCCGAATGCTCATTGGGGAAGCCTCGTTCTTGGGTAAAATTCAAAATGGCCGCCATTAATTCACTAATTTGTGTAATTTTTTTATAAATCGCTATCATTTGACAACAAAACATCGGACAGCCATATATAATATGTCTTTCCGCACTAGTTTCTTTTAAGGATTCGATTTGTTCACATTTATAATTCTTAAAAGGTCAAACTGAGGTCATTTTCAAGGTTAAGGTCAAATTAAGCCTAAAAATGTCAATAATCTATATATATATTTTAAAATTTTTAACAGGTCAAACTCAGGTCATTTTCAAGGTCAAGATCTAATTAAACCTAAAAATGTGAAAAATTTGCATTTTTTAGGTGCACAAATGCCAAAATATTTAATTTACAAAAATGTTAACAAATGATTTTCAACATAATTTAACTCAGTGGAAGTAATTAAAACAACACATAAAACCTCATCAGATCCCTCCTTGGGGAAAGCCTCGTTTTCGGGCAAAATCCAAAATGGCCGCCATTATTAAACCAGTAATTTATATATTTTTTTTAAATCGCTATATTATTTTAGGACTAAGCATCGTAGAACCACATATAATATGTTTTTTCGCACTATTTTTTTAAGGGATTCTATTTGTTTACATTTCCACTTTCCAAGGTCAAGGTCAAATTAGAAAAAAATGTGAGCAATTAGCATTTCTAAGTGCACAAATGCCAAAATATTTAATTGACAAAAATGTTAACATTATGCTTTTCAACATAATTTGACTCGGTGGAAGTATTAAAAAAAAACACATGAAACTCCACCCGAATACTCCTTGGGGAAAGCCTCTTTTTCGGGTAAAATCCAAAATGGCCGCGATTAATAAATCAGTAATTTATAATTTTTTTTTTAATCGCTATATCATTTCAGACCTAAACATCGTAGAACTACATATAATAACATATAATATAAATTTTTTCGCACTATTTATTAAGGGATTATATTTGTTTACATTTCAAATTTCCAAGAGGTCAAACTGAGGCCATTTTCAAGGTCAATGTCAAATTAGACCTGAAAATGTGAACAATTAGCATTTTTAAGTGCACAAATAACATAACTTTACTCGTTGGCGCTATGTAAAACAACACGTAAAACCTCACCCGTATCGACCTTGGGAAAAGCCTCGTTTTGGGGTAAAATCTAAAATGGCCGCCATTATACCAGTAATTTATGTAGTTTTTTATGTAGTTTTTTAAACCTCTATCGTTTGGGAAATCAACATCGTAGAGCCACATATAATATGTCTTTTCGCACTATTTTTTCGGGGATTCTATTTGTTCACATCCCAAATTCCTAAGAAGTCAAACTGAGGTTATTTTCAAGATCAAGGTCAAATTAGACCTGAAATATAAAAAAATCACATTTTTGGGGCCTCAAATGCAGAAATATTTATTGGACAAAATGTTAACAAATGCTTTTCAACATAATTTGTCATGGTGTGGCTATGTAAAAACACACTTAAAACCACACCTGTATCCAAAATGCCCTCTTTCAACCAGTAATTGAGCAAAATCCATATAATTTGGTCAGTCAGGCAATAATACAGTATTGGATTACGTTGGATTGCATTACACTGCTTTAGTACTGAAGACGAAGCACATAATCGCAGAATGGGCAATTATGTTGGTGCATCAGTCTCAGTATCTGCAGAATTGAGCCTGATCATGTGTATAAAGTATTTCTGGCGAAATCGTCCAATAAGCGGGCCTTAATAAACCTTCTCGCTAAATACATGGCCAATGTAGACATGACCGCCCAGCATGCAGAAGGTGATTCAGATAATAAAATATGTACCGTGGGCTGCAGGTTAGCACAAAGGTCAGTAAACCAACAGGTGTTGTCGCAGACGATAAGGATATTTTTCAACTCTTGATACATGATGCTGATCTGTCAGATTACTATGAAAACATGTACATGATTACATCAAGACAGACAGTGTGCGTCTTCACCCTGAAAAGAAATCTATATATAGAACTCACTTATGGTTCACTTTCTCCACATGCATTGAGTGGATGCGACACCACTTCAAGGCCATATGGTCATTTCGTTCAGGGTAGGCTATTAATAAGCTAAAAAGTAGTGAACAAAGGGAAACAATTGCAAGAGAAGCTTTTTTGATTAACATCCACAATGGCCAAAAAAAGTCCCAAGCCAGAAACTTTTTTTACGGTCATTTTCGTGAGGGTTCCCTAAAATAGATAAATGATGGTTATCAATCACCCACATCAAATGATGTTTTAAATAGCTAATTGTTTGTTACCTATAAGTATTTGAAATGTATGCACCATGTTGGCCTACCTACCAATTCCGGTGCAATGTTGGGCCATCGTCGCAGTCCTTAGCTGGCGATGTCGCCGGTCACAGTCAGACAGACATCCCGTCTATGCAGCCCATTGCTGGTTCAATGCCGACAAATCGTCAACGACATTGGCCCAACACTACTCAAACACCTGGTCTGTTGTATACTTAGCGGCAACACCCCAGCAAAAACGTGCCACTCACCCAATGTTGGTCCAACGTCCTCGACGCTGGCCCGACATTGAAACAGCATTGGGTGATTGTCCCATGTTTGCTGGGACTGCACATTACTATGCGGGTGACGCTTTCACCTCCCGTCGCCAGAAAAGCCACTACCCGGATAACACGATACATTGGCCCAATGCTGATGTAATGCTGGCCACCGTCTGTGACGATGGGTCAACATTATTCCAACCTTATCCCTTTAAGCTCTTAATCACGAATATAATCGTAAATATATTTTTCTTAACACTTTTTAAAAACGCAACTACCCTTTTTCCCACAAATTAGAACACAAACATTAGTGCAATGAACTTAATAGGTTCCTGGCCTCTGGCCTGGCCTAATAAATCACGAAGTAATCATATTATAATTACATATTGCAATTGATAAATATACTGTGTGAAATTTTGAAAAAAAAATCATGGTGGTTTGACGACAATAAAATTGAATAGGCTTCTCAACATCATTATAATAAATCTTATATAACTTTTCTTTCTACTTGGCAACATTGAAACAGATTGAATATTTTTTATTCCTAAATGACATAAGGTCGATTGCATCATACTCAGTCAACTTTATGATATATTGGTATAGTTATTCTGTTGTTATTTTCGTACTCCCATATTACCATGGGGGACTTTTTAAAGTAATCAAGTAAAAATGTGATGTTTATAGTAGAATTACAAATGGCATGTTTGGTATTGGAAAATATAAGATTTGTTTCCTGAAAATTTATGATTATTTTAACAATAATATTCTAAAAGGTTTAATTTCTATATCACGTTCACTTATACTTATACAAGATTGAAATATATACAATTAAGTGTGTATATATCTGAAATCACTGTTATGTATATCTGTATATATCTCGCAACTGAAGGTGTAGACCTATATTTCTAAAATGAGTGTGTATGGGGGAGGGGCAGGGGTGAGGATAATTACATCATACTTATTCGGTTTTATTTTATTGATATAACTATTTTGTTGTTATTTCCCCACTCCGATATAAAGTAGGGAGCTATTGGGGTATAAAGAGATTTGATGTTGATAGTGAAATTACAGACGATTTATGCATGTTCGAGAAAATATGGGAATTTGTTCATAAAAATGATGATTGCGTTAACTTTGTTTGCCCTTAACCTTACCAATATACTTTCAATTGGCCATATTAGGTATTTCATTACCTTGCAGCTGATTAAGGTTACTGAGAGTGAAAAATAAATTCGATTTCAAAATTTTTTTTGAAAAGTGACTTTATAGCTTGAACGCTTAAATAAACGCAGAGAAAATTTTCCAAAGAAAACCGGTACTTACAATAATGGATTTGCTAATAATAATAATGGAACCATTTTCTGAGATGGAATATCATATCAAAACTTTGCCACTCACTTGAAAAAAAATAGCTATACCATTGGCACCTGCATTTTTACGTTTTGGGACTTTTTTGGTCATTCTGGATACAATACTGAGTTCATAAATGCAAAAATCGGTTCTGTTACAATTTGTTCCACTGAAATCATAAAAGCACTGGACTAATTGGAAAAAACTACAGCACCGATTAAATACTCCGACTTAATAAAATAGATTGCAGAATATATTCTTTAGGACTGGCACCCATTACAATGTCTAAATCAGCAACACCTGGGCACCACTCCTAAAAATAATCAAATGTAACTGTAGACGCCAATGTAATAAGAAACTGTGTACTTCCTACAAAAATGCTCTGCCATGTTCACCTGCCTCTGGGCAGTTTATAGGAATTACTTGCAAGAAATCACCAGTTGTCGACTCTTAAGCTGACACAGATATCAATATTGCATTTTGTTTCCCATGTTTTGGATTTGAGCCCAAATCTTTTTCTAGTATTTCTGGTATTTCTGGTCTAATATCTATGTCGCCGTCGGTCCCAATATAATGAGTTCTGGCTTAGATCTGGATTGGAAACTGTATAATGACCTAAGTAACCACCTCTCTCGAGGTAAAACTTTTAAACCATATTATTAACCATATTCTAGCCAGTGTAGGTAGGTTATACGTAGTTTCATTAGAGATCAAGTAATCCACAAAACAGTGAACTTCACATTTAAAAACATTAAATCATGTCGGAAAGTATTATTTATCAACTTATACCATGAAGTAAAAGTAGCAACTATCTCAGGTTGTAATTTTTGGCATTTGTGCAACAGATTTAATCCATTTCTACGTCTAATTTGACATTAATCTTGAAAATAACATCAGCTTGACCTCCTAGTAATTAAAATGTGAAGAAATATATCAATTTTGATCAATTACTGGTCGAACTGGGGGCCATTTTGGATTTTCCCCGAAAACGAGGCTTACCCCAATGAGGATTCGGGTGGAGTTTTATGTGTGTTTTTATATACCCACACCGAGGCTAATTTTTCGGCATTCGTCCACTGAATCAAGAAATGAAAATTATTCATATTTTTTAAGCTTAATTTGACCTTGGAAATAACCTCAGTTTGACCTTTTCCGCATTTGAAATGTAAACTAATAGAATCCTTAAAAAAAGTGTGAAAATACATATTATATGTGACTACGATGTTCTTAAATGATAGTGATTGTTTTTAAATACATTCAAATTACTGCTTTAATGGCGGCCATTTTGGATATTTCGGCATTTGAGAACCTAAAAAATGCGAATAATTTATATTTTAGGTCTAATTTGATCTTGACCTTCAAAATGACCTTTAAGGAATTTGAGATGTGACAAAATAGAATCCACGATAACAAATTAGTGCGAAAAGATATATTATATGTGGCTCTACGATGTTCAGTTCTATATATATATATATTTAGTTCTATAAATATATATATTACTGGTTTAATGGCGGCCATTTTAAATTTCACCCCAAAACGAGGCTTTCCCCAAGGAATATTCGGGTGGGGTTTATGTGTTGTTTTAAATAGTTCGACCAAGTCAAATTATGTTGAAAAGCATTTGTTAATATTTGTCACCTTTAAATATTTTGGCATTTGTGCACTTAAAAAATGCAAATTATTCACAATTTTAGGTCTAATTTGTCCTTGACCTTGAAAATGACCTCAGTTTTATGTCTTATGAAATTTAATGTGAGGAAACAGAAGCCCTTAACAAATAGTGCGAAAAGACATATTGTATGTGGCTCTACGATGTTTAGTTCTCAAATGATAGCGCTTGATTTAAAAAAAAATACATAAATTACTGGTTTAATGGCGGCCATTATGGATTCTACCCGAAAACGAGTCTTTCCCCAAGGAGAATTCGGGTGGGGTTTTATGTGTGTTTTTATATAGCCCCACCGAGTCAAAATATGTTTAAAAACATTTGCTAACATTTTTTTCATTAAATATTTTGGCATGTTTCACCTAAAAATGCAGATTATTCACATTTTTAGGTCTAATTATTTTACCTTGACCTTGATTGTGACATCAGTTGACCTCTTATGAATATGAAATGTAAACAAGTGGAATCCCTTAAAAATACATATTATATGTGGCTCTACGACGTTTAATTCTCAAATGAGAGAGTTTTATTAAAATTTTTAATAAATTACTGGTTTAATGGCGGCCATTTTGAAGTTCACCCGAAAATGAGGCTTTTCCCAAGGTAGATTCGGGTGGGGTTTTATTGGGGGTTTTACATAGCTGCACTGAGTCAAATTCCGTTGAAATACTTTTGTTAACATTTTTGTCTATTACCAATGGTCCACGATCACTTCATTGCCTGGACTACTCGTTGACAGGTTAAATTACAGTAATTTGCAATGAAGTGAGTGTTTAAACATCAATAAATCAAACAAATCTCAGTAATTTTTGCCCACTTGAAGTTGTGGGTCGCGGTAGCATGACACAACTTCAAGTTGGTGAAAATTTAAATGATATAACGCGTAGCGGGAAAAGGGTTAATATAAAATGACTTACTGACTGAGAGTCATTTTGTGCGTGATTTTCGCGAAACAATGGCTTCCGTTACATGTTTGAAGACTGCGCATTTGTTTCAAATATGCATAGCCATCAAGAGACTAAACGTAGTGTTGAAATATAGAATGTCGCCATAGCGTTTATTTAATGAATGCAATATTGTACATCTTATATCTTACATCTTATAACTTATATTATCCTGTCAAATATTGTATAGAAATAGCTTCATATTATTTCCACAGTGATTAATGTCTTTATTATCTAGCATTTACAGAAAGGGAGGGGGACAATATACATAGTGTTTCATACGGCGTATTTGTATCAGAATTGGAAAATTGTGCAATCAGCCATGTTCCCATAATGTTCTAATATTTGCGACTTTTACTGGGATTGGACAAAGAATATTGAACATATACATGCATAATTATTCATACCATATATGGGGTGATAGATCACCTTTAAGTGATCACAATATACACATTTGTAGTCACACAGGAATGAAAAAAAACATAGATATAAATAAACATAAATATACTGTTTAATCCATAACAATACTTACACATTCTATTGTACGTTTCCATTTAGCATAAGTATACGATTTATTATCAGAGTCAATTACATACTTCAATGATTATAATATACTACCGTTTCTATGAATATTACTGAACGTGATGTTGTTGATATTTACACAATTAATAGCAATGGTAATAAATACATGAAAATACAGTTTAATGGTTTCGCCCTGAATGAGAAAATAACTGGTGTACCCTTATTCCCCTATTAAATCATTGCTAATACGATGTATCGACCATGAACACGGGCACCATAGTGTTACCGATAATGTGAGTACACCTATCTGCTTCATATCTAACCCATTCCACTGTTACATAAAAAATGGTAACTGTTTCAGCCTGAGACCGATTTTAGACATCAGAATCTTACGTTCATAGACGTCAGATTCTGACGTCTAACTTCGATCCCCACACTGAAAGAGTTAAATATTTATAATGGCCGTAGACCCATAACATAGGTATTCAAATGAAGCGGAAAGAGCCAACTAAGACATTTATGATGTTTCAAATTGAAGAAAATCCTTTGGTGTCCATTGTTTATACAGAAATATGTCAGCGTTGGATGAATTAAATAATTCACCATTTCATCTGACATCGATATATTGTCCTGGCCCCTCAGTCACAGAAAAGTCCCACCAAACAACATCTGATTAACCAATGCAGATTGATATTGGACAAATTTTATGATGCTGGCCCAGCATCAAGCTATCATTAAATCAGCAACTAAGTGACTATGTCTCTGATTTCGCCTATTTATAGACAGAAATTCACAGCTACAGAACGACGGCTAAACATTCCCGGGCTGACTGTTCCAGTTGCTAGACTATTGGCATAGACCTCAACTGCTTCAGGTAGGCCTTCTAAAGCCTACATATTATTTTTTAGAAATAACAAGCACGGACATCATGGGAGCCACACGATAATTCGACATGTTTGTTGAAGAATTGAGAGGTAGGACCTAATCTAGACAATAGTGACTTCGTCTCGTTCCGTTACAGCCCTGACCGTTACGATACTCGTTCCAATATTCAGACAACGATGTCTTATTCTGTTTATTAAACATATGAACAGCCATGCCTACATTACCTCTCAATTCTTCATCGTCTCCAAAACCATGACAAATTATCCTGTGGAATTTCTAATCCTGTGTCTGGAGGACAGTGTCATCTCAATCATCTCACCATCCTCAGGAGGTTCTCCTGGCTCAGTTTAGCCTCTATGTGCACAAAGGTGGCCTAAAGCCCGATTCATTTCATTTTTTTACAGCCCTGACCGTTACGATACTCGTTCCAATATTCAGACAACGATGTATTATTAGATAGTATTATTTGTTACTCCTCTGTGGATGATATATATGTATGTATTAAGTATGTTACTCCTGTGTGGGTGATATACATTAGGCCCGCCATGGCTAGATGTCCGCCGTAAACGTGCTACTGACTGGCAAGCTATATTCTGATTGTCATTTGCTAAAACAGTTTGGATTTATTCGACATAAATTCATAAAAGTTATAACCGAACATGTCAGCGTCAGCTTTGTACTTATGAAAAATTGGTTTTAAAACAGAATCTGATAAAGATGTGTACATATGTGCATATCTATATTTTGCAGCAGATTCGTCAGATCCTAATTTAGTGGTGGGGAATTTTTGGGTGAATTCTGTGGCATTAAGATGTGGTAAAATTTTCTTCAGATCTGTTTGTATTGTCTCTAGATGAGCTATATAGTCATAATCTATGCTGCATGGCTCACACGCCGTCTGAAAAATACAGCGGAAAAAAGAGAAAACACATCATTAGGCCTACTTTTGAAAATTGTAAATGAAATAAATGACTTATCAAAATCAATTCATATTAACTAATATTCATTCATAAGTATCAACAGACAGACAGTGAGTCATAATCTTAACACAATTATTTCGGAGCTGACATTAAATATTAATCTGTGCAAGTTATATTCTGTCATACTGTCGTGCAACGTCACAATGCAGTGACTGCTTACTCTTAAAGGTGATCTATCACCCCTTATAAAGTATAAATAAATTTGTGACAAATAAATCAAAGTTGCCACAAGATGGGGCACAAGTGTTTCCTTATATGGGGTGATTAGCTATCATGTGACCCTCCGAGAGGGTCACATGATAGCCAATCACCCCCATATATGGGTTGATTGGCTATCATGTGACCCTCTGAGAGGGTCACATGATAGCCAATCACCCCATATAAGGACATAATTATTTATACCATATAAGGGGTGATAGATCACCTTTAAAGTGAACAGTTACTCCATTTTAGCTGCGTTGATAAGTTTATGTGATGAACAAAGTGTCTAGGGCCGTGTTCTCGTACAAGTTACGATATATCGTAGGTTTCTGATTGGTCGAGATGACCATCTCGACCAATCCAAAGGCTACGATATATCGTAACTTGTACGAAAATACGAGCCCAGGGGCGCATATTACAAAGAATCCTAACTTTAATCCTATCTCAACTTTCTCTCTTTTTGATATAAAAAGTTAGGATTGATCCTAACTTTTTACATGGAAAAGAGAGAAAATTGGGATAGGATCAAAGTTAGGATTCTCTGTAATATGCGACCCAGGTATGCTAAATATCTCACCTGATATGTTCGAAAATGCATATTACCAATCTCTGTGTCTGGCTGGGCCTATATAAATATAACAATAATGTTATTAATTAGCATTTAAAATTCCAATTATTCGACATGTTTTTACTGGCCTGGTGTCTTGTTCCGAAACAATATGGTTTATTGATCAACATTTACCTGAATTTAAATAGCAATAATTCAATATTTAGTTTGTCGTCCTATGAAGCTGAAAATTACGTCAGCAATTCCAGCTTCAAAAGAATGAAAAATTCAATATCAGCTATTCAGCAACATGTGGGTGATTTTTTTTTTTTATTTTGATTCACCCGCGCGATGTGCTCGAGCCTCGTATATTGACTTTTTTTTACATGGCTTGCTGTTATAACGTCTGACTCCTTTATAAAATGATCGCCATTGTGATGTCAGCCCCACCACAGTGTTTCCTCAACTCACCGCTGCCACCACGACAATGCAGTAATAAATGTAAATATTTTAAATTGTACCACTTCGTTTAAATGCACTGAGCTGATATGTCCATTTTTTGTTCTTGTTTTTACCATTGTGAGTGAGTGAATATTGTTTTACCTTGTTTTCAGCACAATCATGACAACATCGCGACAAAGGGAAGCCCGAAGTCGGGAGTATACCCTGATCTTATCGAATATGCTTTATAGCACACATTACCACCAAGACAGCACTGCAAACTCCAGGCAATTGATCAGTTGGGAGCACTGTATATGCACAACCTCTATGACAAACTTCGATCCGGCCGGGATTGAAACTCTAAGACTCTGAAACTCTAAAACTCTGTGCACAACCGAGCCGAACGAGCCATCTGGGCCGCCCTTTTACTATTCTAGTGATGTATGTCAGGGTTTTTACGTTTTCAACCCGATATCCCAATAAATACGAGATGTTATCCCAGTGTCGGTTAAATGTTGGGCTGCTGTCCGAGACGGAGGTCCAACCGAAAACCAGCATCGTTTCAACGTCTCGTGTTTGTTACGCTGATGGGTGTTGGTGTCGTCAAAATTGAATGTGGGTTTACATGTATTTTATCACATTATGGTGTGATATCTAGATAGAATACATATCTTATTAAGTGACCTCAAGGGTTCTTTGAAGTGGTGCATAATACCATAAACGCCAGGCATTAGAGCCACACGGAATTAATATACGTATTATGTACATTACGATTTTTTAGCAGAATTACATATTATAATAAATCATCAGTACTGCATTAAATATTGCAAAAAAGTAACTCACAACGTATTTAAGGAATTCCTCAAATGTGACGTCGTTAACCCCGGAGCCATTCCATCTGCCAACATATGTCTGAGGAAAACAAATAATACGATCAGTCTAGTTATTTTCACCACAATGTAGTTTATGTCATGAAATAAGCACCAAGAACGCTGTAGTAAACCTATCAATAACGATACATTCAACCAACTTTGATTTAATATTGGATCAGCATCTGCAACGCTGGCATAACAGTAAACATTTACTCTTACAGCACGGGGATAGACTTTACTCGTCCGAATCTGACGTCTGAAGACGTCAGATGCTGACAACTAAAGTCGATCCCCGCACTGTAAAAATAAAAATATCACTAATGGTCGTGGACCTATAACACAGGTATTCAAATAAATCAGAAAGAGCTGACTAACACATTTATGATTTTTTCGAATTGATTAAAACCCTTTGGTTTCCATGATTTATACACAATTAATTCAGCGTTTTAAGGGTTAAAGTGATAATGACTTATATCGTCGTTTTCAGCCTTTCTATTTTGCCTTCGAACAAGACATGTGGAAGAGGATGGAGCATTAACCCTTTAAGCCTTCACGATGCATTAACCCTTTCGATCCTGAATTTACCATCGTCATCTCATCCACTACAAGCCGTGAATTGCTGTCGCAATTCTCGACTTGTGGTGGATGAAGATGATTTAAAGTGGGTGAAAAATTAAAGAAAATTACCATGTATTGGTAAATCAGTTTCAAGGACATTGGGCTTAAAGGGTTAAACATTATTTTACATCCCTGGAAATAGACTTAATTTTCCTACAACCAAGGGTTTTAAAATGAATATTTTCATATAACTGGCTTACCAATACATGGCAATTTTCTTTAATTTTTAAACCACAGCAAATCATCTTCATCCACTACAATTCGAGAATTGTGACAGCCATTCGCGACTAGTAATGGATACAGATGACAATAATTAATTCAGGCTTGACATTGTCTACATTTCACATGATTTGATTCAAATTAAACCTATGCAAGTATATTTCACACACATGAAGAAGTGGGTCGCGGTAGCGAGACACATACACGAGACATATTACATGTATTTACTTTAGAGGTTTAAAGGTGAAGATTAGTGTTGTCTTATTCTACCGTTTTATATTATAATTATGAGGATAATTAATGTCGCTCCAAGTTACTAATCGACGTCAAGCATAATTTATGATACCTAATTATTAATAAATAAAAGTAATTATTTCCATAGTGGTTCTGTTAATCTAATGTCCTTACTTTTATTTTTTTAACATTGCCGCTTCCTTCCCATCGACGTATTTCAGTTTGTTTGCCTCCGTTAAATGGTGAGACTTTATCCAGGAATGCTGAAGCTAGTCTTTCTAAAGGATGCCTGACAACTGTAAACTTGTAATATTTCAGTCTGGGATTTGGTAAACCCTGCTTCTTTTCTTGCTGTGATTTCACGTCTACTGACAAACGATTAAAACCCAGACCAGCAAAATCTCTGAAAATTCAAACAATTCATCAGCCCTGTGGAATTGAATGTTATCTTTAACCCTTCAAGTGCCAAATTATTCAATTTGAATTTTCATCCACTTGAAGTTGAGTCTCACTGACGCGATCCACGAGAATTGTGACAGCCACAATCCACAACTTCAAGTGGGTGAAAAGTATTCAGATTTGACAAAATGGAGGTCAACTATTTTCAAATCTTGCCGATTTTATGTCACGTTTTATTTTCAACATGTTCAATAGCTGATAGGCAATGTGCTCATAAAAAATGCAAAAAGACGCATATAATCGGCGCCGGCGGTTAAAGGGTTGGAGTGGTAATCAAATCTTTTATTTATTATGCTGTATATACACAAATATATACAAATATCGTACAAATATGCAATTGTAAGTACAATTATGTACACCAGGTTAGATACAGGTGATCAGCACCCTAACTGAGTTCGAAATCCAGGATAAAATGTATATACATGGTAATTACATTTAAAATTACCCTTAAAAGTAAAATTAAATAGAAATATATTATACGTAATTTTTGTTTCCCGCGCAAAAATCTGAGAGAAAAGAGCTAAGTATTGGTATAAAAGTAGCAAAAAACCTCTGGGGAGTGAATAGAAACTTATAAAACAAATACAAGTAGAGCAATTTTTAAAAGCAGGCAATTTTATACATGGTAATTACACTTAAAAGTAAAATTAAATACCAATATACTACACATATTTTTTGTTTCTCATGCTAAAACCAGAGATAAAATAACTACATATAAGTATAAAAGTAACAAAAAACTTCTGGAAAGTGTAGAAACTTATAAAACAACTAAAAATACAGATTTTTTTAAAAGCATGCAACTTTATAATAATATCATTATTTTAGTTTTTTAAAGTCTTCACAATTTTAACATTGTAGATATTTGCTTGACTGCGGAGCAAATAGAAGGTGACCAGGGTGCCCTGAGCCACCACACAAGTTGAGTTCATTATGGACTCCACTGATAATAGGGCCAAATACCATATAATATCGTAATAATACAATAAAACAATATTATACTAAGAGTATATATAAAAATAATAATACAACTATGTGGTATTAAATAGAGCCCTTGACACGTACATAACGTTAGTCCCTTTAGAATTAAAGTACTTTGATTTGTCCAAATTGCATTTGCATCTATATCCACTTTAGCATGTTTAACCCTTAGAGCGCGGAGATCGACTTTAGTCGACAGAATCTGACGTCTGTAGATTTCAGATTCTGACGTCTAAGGTCGATCCCTGCGCTGTACGAATAAACATTATTCATAACATAGATAATTAAATGAATCAGAAAGAGGTAACGAAGACACTTGTGATGATTTCAAATTGAAAAAAACCCATTTGGTTGCGATGTTTTCTACAAAATAATCCACCGCATTAAGAGTTTTATGTCCTTCGCTCATTATCATTTCAAAGAGTAATGGACAGCTTATTTGCCAGAATGGTATATATTATAAAAACCTTGGCGACCAGAGGGATTTTTCAGTTTGAAATCATCACAAATGTCTCAGTTAGCTCTTTCCGATTTATTTGAATGCCTATGTTGAGGGTCTACGCCCAGTAGAAATATGTTTAAATCGTTACATGTCTATCATATTTAATTTGTATTTTTTAAAGGCTAACAAAATAGATCAATTCAACTTTGCGTGGAGAAACTTGATATATTCATCTAGTAATGATGCACGTATCCTTAGCTCATTTTCACAATGATACATTTACGGGCGATGTCACGTCATTATAACAGACTTATCGAATAAATTTGGTCCACATTAAATATAGCAGGTCTAGTGGTATGAACACGAAAAAATCTATCGTTAATTTAAATGCAATTGTCGGGCGAAGTCTAGTATTCTACACCCCACCAATCAAATAGTAGCGCAGACGAAATCGGCCAATCATCGCCGTTATTCAGTTGTTATTTAAATAAATGGGTAGAATACCATATCAGGCCAAACTAATAAGCACGTACTTATATCCATCAGCGTTAGATTTCCCAAGCCATATATAGGAGTGACGACCAAACCAGTCAGTGCGCTGATCATGCTCTTTTTCAGTCAATCTGTAAAACATATTCAGCCAACTTGTGCTTCCCACCTTGGGAATATCACAAAACAGGACCTGGTGATAATGATCCACCACAGCTCTTATGGTACTGGTATGTGCGTTCTCCGGCGCTGGTATTACATAACTGCCACGGCGTATTTCTCGGCAAACTTTCTCAAGCTGTAACTTTGACGAGCTTTTAATTGTCGTCGGTTCTAAAAAACACAATTTTTAGGTGAATGCATTGAATATACCAGATAGCGAATAGAAACACAGTGACAATAAGACTCACATTAACCCTTTATCCGCCAAATTATTCAATCTGAATTTTTACCCAGTTGTGTCTCGCTGACGCGATCCACAACTTCAAGTGAGTGAAAATTATTCAGATTTGATCAAATGGAGGTCAACTGTTTTCAAATATTGCCGATTGATGTCACATTTTATCTTTAACATGTTTAAAAGGTGGTTGGCCTACTTAATGTGCTAATAAAAAATGAAAACCCGAATATATGCGGCACCGGCGGTTAAATGGTTAACTAATCGTCAAAAAGACTTGTTCTTACTGAATTGAACTTTTATGTGTGGCTTCGGCGCATCTAGGTCGTAGTCAAGGATTGGCCTTGGTCTCGATATCAATCCAACAAGTGTCATCAACAATAACTAAAATGATGAGACTTCATGATCACATTCAATATGAAACATATGTCAAAATTACAAAAAAAAACTACATCAGTGCAAGCGTTGGTTAAGTTTAACATAATTCAATGCAGAAAAACCGGATAGAGCGTATGCTTGACATGCTTATCAAGATGTATGATCAACTTGTAATAAATAGCTTACGCTTGCTAAAATGCCTTTACTCAGCCGATGTCTAACACACAATCCACTGATCGAAAAAGAAACTGTCATGATTCACCAGGCTCAGAAAATGTATCGAAGTGGACCTGAATATATAGTCCTTAGGATTCTTTAAATGTGTATTATACGTTATTTTTTTTACTGAATAATATGCTACATACGAGAAGACATACTCTATGTACTGACTGTAACACAGCCGATATTGTCAACGTACAATAGTGCATTAATAGTGCAGTTAAATCCTAAGGTCACAATACTATGACTGTATTTGTGAACAAAAATAATTACATTTAAACAATTGACACATGTATTCAACGACCTTCAACGTGTCTGTCAATCTGGTAAATACGAGACATTCATCGAATGTTGGGTTAATGTTGGGCCAGCGTCGCAGACGTTGGGTCAACTTTAAACAAACATTGGCTAGCATCTTCTGGGATGCACAACTAACCATTTACCTGAAATAGTGGTGAATATATGTGGAGCAACCAAAATACCCGGCAAAGAAGATATACTGTAGATCTGGTAATATTCGCGAGGCGATCATTTCCGCGAATTTCGCGAAAATTATTATTATAATACTGGGTCAGTGTATCTTGCCAATATTGGGTCAGTGTATCTTGCTTGCCAGGTATTACACATGAACAGATGGCACTGTTACACTAGAATAAATTTAGCTTGAAAATATTAAATTCAACGCAAAACCTGGATATGTCGGCACCATCAACCTTTTTTTATCAACTCCCTTCTGCTCTGGCGACTGTCTTTTCCTGTCGTTCAGATCGTCCATGCACTGGTCAGGTTTCACTCGTGTCATTGACGAATCCTACACAAACGACTGGACCCCCTGGGGCGGAGTGCACCATTCGGGGGTACCTCTGGGGGTAAATCTGAAATTAAATTACCCCGAGTGCACCACGCACAAACTTGTAATAAAAACTACCTCTGGGGTGGGAAGTTGAGAGGTAAAATTTGCACCTGCTAAGGAGGTGGTGTGAGTCTGCTAACCACGGAGGTAGAGGCGTGATCTGACTGGAGTGTTTCCTTGGAACTCAACATTTAAAGCCCCGCTTGCGCGCAATGTGACCAATAACGTTGTACTTTTACATCATAAATCGTAATAAATGAGATGTGCAACTGCAGATTTCATCAATAGGCCTATCTGGCATGTTTTGTTGTTGTAAAAAAAATCAACTTGATACTGCTCAATTGCGCTGCAATCTCCTTTTTAAAGGGACTCAATCAGGCTAAAATCTTCAAAAAGTCGGTGATTTTATTTTGGCTTCTTAATATGACCATATAATGTAAACATGTCCATAGACTAGAACTGCAAAAGTTTTTAATTTTTGTGCCGCGCATTCACTAGTTAGGCTAGATACAGAGACGAAATTCGCGTATTTCTTATTTTGGACATGCATGTCCGAAATAAGAAATCGGGAATTTCGGCTCTATATCGAAAAATCACCGACTTTTTGAAGATTTTAGCCTGATTGAGTCCCTTTAATTTGTTTGAAGTTTGCAGTGCTCACGCAATTAACAGTTTCAAATAAATGAAAAATACATATATATATGTACGTTTAAAAATGATACCTGTTATAACTCACAATTACTGGTTAATTTAGGATTTGCATGTGTTAGTCAGTTGGCCAGGAATCAGAAAATAGCTTAATTTTCGTGTCGACTTTTCTGTGCATACCTAAAACCTTGTTAGATGTATTGTCAGACCTCTTATAATGAAACCCCGACCGGTTGTCGACTTTTATGTGTGTGGTACAGAGTATTTCAAAATAGCCGCCAAGTTCTCCCTTAAATTGTCAATTTTACCAGTCAATCAACATTATTATAAGCAGAAAACACTCAATTAAAAATCAAAAACAATCTGGATTCAATATAGCTTTACACTAATATACATTAGGACAATAATATTTGATCTAGAGCTACAGAGTATTTTCAATACGGCCGCCAAATTCACCATTACATTGTCAATTTTATCAGCCAATCAACATTATTATAGACAGAAAAAAACTAATTAAAAATCAATTTTATTTGCACGATTTTGCGAATAAGCAGGACTCCCAACTAAATAGTTCAGTTTTAATCACTGTGTGGCGCGTTGTAATAGAAGTGTGACAGGACTCCCAACTAAATAGTTCAGCTTTTAGTCACTGTAGTGTGTGGCGTGTTGCTATGGGGAAAGGTTTATTTTGTATACTTATCTGGTCTCCCTAACTTTATTTCTATGCATCTATTTTACATGTATTTGCATACATATGCATTCTACCAGGTATCATGTGTTATATACTATTGAGTTTAATATGATTATTTTGACTGCACAGTATATCGTATATCACAACAAAGTAGTATCCTGCATATTTCATTTAACTATGACCCTAAAATACTGGTTCTGAAAATATGCTGATACTTGATCGAATGAAAGATTTTACTTGTATAGGGAAAGCACTCGGTTTAACCGTTTACAAATTTCGTTTTGATCCAATAACTTAACAAATGTGATTTATTTCATTATAAGCTACATTTTAAATGATACTGTGCATATATCTGGTCCATTCTGTGTCATTTTTAAAACGTTTTGTTTAATTGTAATCGATTATTTTCTTCTCACGGGATTAATTTTTTTGCGGTTTCGTAATAAATCGTATTTTGCCCCTCAAAAACTCATGCACACACCTGCAAGCCGACAACCGGGTGCTAGTTATGCGCAGAGGTCCCCTTGACATACTAAAAAAGGTTTTAGGTATGCACGCTCAAGTGGTGACGAAACCCTCCTTGGTCACCTCTGGCCAACTGACTATGTACAATTGATACATTTTAGTGAATATTTTAGATGTGAAATGCAGTTCAAATACGCTTAAGAGCACCGCCCTTATACTGAAGCACCGCCCTTACTGACTAAAAGCATCGCTCCACTGACTGTTCAGCTGGAAATAGCCCTCTGTTATCAATATATTTCAGCATATTGTTATTATCACTGTCCATCAAAGTATAAAAAATTAAAAAATGCATGTTCTCTTACCACGATGAGAAGATTAGCAGCATTTATCTATTTCTTTCCAAAATATAGTATTTTTTTTTGTCTTCACCCTTAATGACTGTTAATTGCCACACATGCGTGTATTGAAAAATTTACTTGTAGCCTTGATCTTACATTATGTAAGACTTTTTGTGCAGCCTGTGAACTTAATTGCTGACAAACTTTGCTCTACTGTTTTATAAAAATTGAAGTTATAGAAAAAGTTGGAGTTATAGAAAAAGTTATAGATAGTATGATATATTTTTTAATTTTGACAGATGCCTATTGTCGTAATGCGGCCCGTCCGTCCGGCCGTCCGTCTGTCCGCCAGAAGGGTAACCTTGTCTTGGCTGATAATTGTTTTTCTCTACTGATTATGCATCACTATCATAATAATTTTTTTCAAAACGCAAAATTCAAACGGTCGCCATGAAATCACCAAAGTTATTATATATATCTTCTATAAGTGTTCTACTTGTATTTGTTTAAACGGTTTTTACTCTTTCCAGAGTGTCTTTTTTTGCTGCTATTAGAATAATATATAACTATTTTACATCTGCTTTTGACGCAAAATGAAATGAAATGAATCGGGCTTTAGGCCACCTTTGTGCACATATAGGCTAAACTGGGCCAGGAGAACCTCCTGAGGATGGTGAGATGATTGAGATGACACTGTCCTCCAGACACAGGATTCGAAATTCGAGCCCTGGTGGTCTGAGGCCGAGCACGTTACCTCTCGGTCACGGAGGCTCCCCACAATACTGACTTTCACACGTGGATGGGGAAGAAACATTTTTTTGTTTCTTTGAAACCGCCGAGACCGGGAACCGAACCCCGGACTCTGGCGTGAAAGGCAGCGGTGCTAACCACTACCCTAGGGCCCCCGCCCGCTTTTGACGCGGGAAACATCTATTTTATATAGTATGTATATTAAAGTTATCATTTACACCGTAACTTGAAATCAAAGCATAGCGAATAAAAAATAATAGCCAAGGTGAGTTCAAAAATGGCGCGTATCAGACAAAAACTAGGTCACGGTGGCCAAAATGACTGACTTTCAGCTATTATGTGTTTAATATGCGTAGGCCTAATATCTGCCGAATAGCTAGACCATTACTATAAAGCAAAATGTGCGGTTTCAGGGAAAACATGCCCTGAAATTTTTTAACCTAAATAAAATGCAAAATGGCCAAATTGCTGCCTTTATTGACTTCAATATGCATTACACTGGAAAACGTGGCAGATATCTAGACCAATACTATAAACAAAATGTGCGGCTTCAAGGATTGAAGGATTGAAGGATTGAAGGATTGAAAATTTAAACCCGATACAATTGAAAATGGCACATTTTTTTTATTTATTTTTTAAATATTGCTCGTCATGCTTCCTATTCAAATGTTCAGTCTGTTTTTTTACAATAAAGTTTTAACATATTTCTGACGATTCAGTTCACGCCGATCATTAAATATAGAATACTAGCGTGCTGTCTTGCATGCATAGCCAGATAGAGGCGGAAATAAGAAAGATTAGATCAATTTAGCCTGGTTTAGAGATGAGTAATGTGCACCATTAGTATCAGCCAGTTTGATGTAACGTTTGAGGGGATTGACACTCGGTTTCATAACGTGCAGTGGTGAAGAGGGGGGGGGGGAGGGGTAGCTCATATACAATCATGCACAAACACTAGAGTGTCACCGCTATTCTCACATATAACCATAGACATACTAATTAACATTGCGCTCAAGCCAGATATTTTGCGTATTGTTGCGGCAGGAAAATGAACTAGACATGAATTGTGACTTTTCAAGTAGCAATAATATTTGGGCTAGGTTGTATGAGTTTTTGTGGCAGCCATTCTGAACTGTAATTTTAGACTTCAGACATCAGACTTCAAATTTCAGAAGTCCTCACTGAGCTTTTGCACTTTTAAATAGATATATATTTGTACACACAAGTCAAGTCAAGTCAAGAAACATTTATTCGCCATGTATAAACATTGAAAAACAATTCAATTTCATAATATAATTTTATGGACAGGAGACCCCCATTAAGACACTGTATGTATCGCTATCATGAGGGCCACCGTTGGTATATTACATTATTTGGGGTGAACATTCACTTCACTAACATAACAAGAAAATTAATATTTTGTACATTATAACCGTATAAATATACACTTGAAAATAATAAATGGTTGGATGCTAACAATGCATAAGCATAATATTTAAATATTTAGTAAAATATTAAAGACTAAAAATATAGGACAGTATATATATATTACGAGTTTATATTGCAAATGACACAATTGACAATGGAACAGGTTGACGAATAATTGTCAATAATAGTTCTTTTAACATATTGGCCGAACGAATATAAAGAATGTGTTAGAATTTTACTTGAAACTGTAGTGGAAAGAGAATTAATGGCAATAGGTATTTCATATCTTAGGCAATGCCTTGCAAACTCGTGTTTAATGCGGGGAATTTGGAAATGGTGTCTCGACCTCGTATTATAAGAGTGTATGTTTCGTCTGTTGTCAGGGTACATGGATTCAAAATATGCAGGAGTCGAATTGTTCATTAATTTATAGATAAATTTTAGTTGTTGTACTTTCATTATGTCTTTAATTTTCAGTAATTTAGTAGATTTAAAAAGCGGTTCGGAATGTGAATTATATTTACTGCATGTGATGATTCGTATTGCCTTCTTTTGTAATTTAAAAATTCGTTCACATCGATATCCCCAAAGCAATAAACCATAGTTGATATGTGGCAATATTAAGCTGTTGTACAATGTTTTAAGAATGTATCCTGGGACGAAATGCTTTAATTTATTTATTATTCCAATTACTCTAGATATTTTATTTGCTACTTTATTAGTGTGCATTTCCCAGCCTAAATTTTCTTGTATAGTTATACCTAAAAAATTAAAACAAGTATCATGTTCAATTGGCACTCCATCCAGACATATTGAAAGGACGGGTAACTTTCGATGAGATTTACGGAACAACATATATTTGGACTTTAAGGTATTAAGAGATAATTTATTTACTTTGAGCCACTTGCTTATGTGCGAAAGTTGTGTAATAATTGTTTGCGAAAGTGAATGAACATTATTGAAATCGTTTAAGTGTATGTTGGTAATTAAGGTGGTGTCGTCGGTATAGAGAATGATATCAAAATACGATGTAGCAGCTGATATGTCATTAATATATATTAAAAATAATAAGGGACCTAAAATGGAGCCTTGAGGGACACCTGTGGTAATGCTTCTTTCAGTTGATTTCATTGTTCCCACCTGCACGTATTGTTTTCTTTCGGAAAGATAATTTTTGAAGAAAAGTAATTCTGTGTCTAATATTCCATAATATTTTAATTTGTCAATAAGAATCTCGTGATCTAATGTATCAAAAGCTTTCGATAGGTCTAAATATATATTTAAAGGAATGAGGCCGGAATCCATGTTTTGTACCATATTGTCTACTAAATGAAGTGTGGTTAGTTCTGTTGAATGTTTGGCTCTAAATCCGTATTGGTTGTTATGAAAAAGATTGTGAGATGTAAAGTGATTAGCTAATTGTTTAAATACTACTTGTTCTATAATTCTAGAAATAGATGGAAGTAATGATATGGGTCTGTAATTGGTTATGTCTGTTTGGCTGTCTTTTTTATGCAGCGGTATGACTTTAGCTAACTTTAGCTTGTCGGGAAAAAATACCTGTGTTTAAACATTGATTAATTAATAAGGTCATCGGTTTCACTATTTCTGATTTTATTTCTTTCAATAATTTTGTGGATATACCATCGTGGCCTGAACTATTCTTAGTGTGTAAAGTGGTAATAATTTTATTTACACTGTCTTCCGACATAGTGTTGAATTTAAACGTTTGTTGTGTTTTATTGGTGAGGTAGTCTTTATATGATTTATTTTGATGCGGTATTTGTTGTGCTAAATTTAGACCAATGTTGGTAAAAAAATTATTAAAACTATCAGCAATATCAGTTTTATTTGTAATGTTTTTACTATTTATTTTAAAATAATGTGGAAACGATTTGTTCTCTCTATTTTTATTTAATATATTTTTTATAACTCCCCATGTGTTTTTAATATCACCATTATACTTTTTAAAAGAATTATAAAAGTATGTTTTTTTAGCTTCTCTGATACATTTTTTGAGAATTTTATTATAAGTGTTAAGATTTATCTTTAATGTATTATAATTATCATCATTAGTTTCAGCTGATTTTAATTTCATATAAAGGTTGTCGCGATATTTTATAGAATGAATTATTCCTTGAGTTATCCACTTGGAATTTTTATGTTTATGTTTATGGTATTTTACTTTCTTTACAGGAAATGACGTAGATTTCGAGGAAGTAATAATATCTGAAATAATCTGATAGTTTACGCTGAGATCTGATGATGCATCCTTATTTAGTTTACTATAGATGTTAGCAGAGGTAATTGTTTGCCTAAATAGTGTCATTGAATTCGAATTCATATTTTGTAATTCAATATATTTAGGAGTGGGTTTCGAGACTGCAGACATATTTAACAATATAAAATATGGGAAATGATCTGACAGGTCTGATACAAGTATACCTGAAAGAGTTTCTGATGATAAAGGGGAAATATTACATAAAAAATTATCAATTAAAGTTGCTGATCGTGATGATATTCTAGTTGGCAATGTTATTTTAGGAATGAAATTATTTGTAGTTAGCATGTCAATATACTCGGATAAAATAGCTTTTTCATTAATTTTTAGTAAATCTATATTGTAATCCCCTGCGATTACTACTTCAGTCTTTTTTTGTTAAGTTTATCTAATGTTGGAGTTAATTCTTCAATAAATGTTTCGTAGTTTTCATTTATGTCCCTAGGCGGTCTGTAAATATTTCCCAAAATGAGTGTGCGATTTAGTTCCAGACATTCGATTTCTATAAATTGCCCTTCCCATATTCGTGAATTAGTGTATAATTCAGATTTTAATTTATATTGATATTTGTCTTTTACATATATACATAAACCTCCGTGCGATGAACAAATTTTAGCTTGATGTATTAATGAGTAACCATTCAATTTAAATAACGATGTATCAGAAATGTCGCTAAGCCATGTCTCCTGCAAGCAAATTGCCGAAAATTTACATCCGTGTTCGCTAAGGTAATGTACGAGTACGTTTAATTGATCGAATTTAGCGTTTAGAGACTGAATATTTAAGCTCAATATGTAAAAATTGTAACCTTCAGATGTTATTGTATCTATTGTGTCATCAACATTATAGTATTTTGTTGGAGAATGCTGCTCCACATCTGGTGAAAAGTCATTGTCATTATTGCTATTAACATTAAGTACGGTAAGTAATGAATTTCTGTCCTCGCCTCCAAAAGCTGTTAAAATATCAACCTGTTCCATTGTGAATGTGACATGTAAAATATACAGTGTTACGGCAACAACATAGAAAAGTGAACATCCACCTCAAAAATACGATGATGACAAAAAAATGGCACATAATACAATAAGTCAAAGCAAAAGGCGAAAAATACTGACGTTGGTGAGATAACACAAAATGAAAAATGCAAACCAAAAAACTGGGCCTACAGTAATACAGTGAAATGTTCGTGCACACATTATAACTTATGTCCTGTTTCTGCATCAATCGATTGATATCGGTAGGTTCCCTAATTTAAAGAAAAAACAACAACAATGTAGTTATAATTAAGTTACAACTACCCCTATGAATAAGCTAATAATGAAAAGTATTGACTAAAATAATAATAATAATAATAATGTCAGAATAGTTAAATAATTAGTTATATAGTTCATGAGTTAATGAGTATTTAGTATTATACTAATTAAGTGCCAAGGAATGAGCGCATCTGCTCCTCCCTAACGATGCGAGCTGGTCGTGCACCAGGTGCTTTGCGGACAAAGATGGCTCCATCGACAGTCCACACTGACAGAATATGTCCAGCCTTCTTCCTCTGTAACAGTTCCTTCATCAGTTGTTGACGGCGCCATGTTAAATGTTCTCGTACATATACAGAAGGTGTTCCTAAACTAGCGCGCTCACCACGTGCCCTGGAGTCTCTTAACACTTGTCTACGCTGCATCCATCCGTCCTTACTTCCTTGCATCACTGCTGCTTTTAGTTTGTAACATGACAGCTGGGCGATTATTGGTCGAGGATTACCAGGATTACGCTGGGGTCCTAGACGATGTGACCGATGTATATCCTCTAGCGATAGATCCACATACAATTTTTTGCATTGTTCAAGTACAATTTGGTCTGTGATTTCATCAGCTTTCTCCGGCATATTATCAATAATTATCTGGTCACGTCGAGTGTATTGTTGTAAGTCGTCTAATTCGTCTTCTAGATCTGTCACGTGACGCTGCAAATCGTTCGTTAACTGCAAACCATCTTTGATAGAGTGTTTAATACCATCCATGCCGAAATCAAAACCAGCTAATTTATCTTCCAGTACAGTTACCTTGTTATTATTGGTCGTGGTTTCATTTTCTTCAATGTGGTGCATTCTCTTTTCTATATCGTCCAGCCGATGCGATATTTGTGACAGTACCTTTTCTATTTCTTCTTCCACTTTCGGGCGCAAAGCATCAAGAATATTACTTACAAGAACGTTTTTTTGTGAAGATGTTACTTCTCTCATAACTTGTTGTAATTCTGCTATTTCCTTGATATTTTCAGTACCAGGTGACGTGATGTTATGTACAGTCTGCGGTCAAGGACGTGTCCTGTACATTTGTCTCAGTGTTTACAACATGGTGGTAAATATTGATAGGTGACAACTCACGTTGTTTCTTTGAGTCCTGATCGTTGCTGGTATGCGGGGTAGCGGCTTCCCCTGGTGAATACGGGTAGCCTCTCTTCTTGTGTTGTCCAGGAGTCATGATGTCATGGTTGAGCGGTTCATCAACTGGTTCCGTATTGACAGATGCTTGTATGGTTTGCTGTACAGACTGTTGGTCAGGAGGATTTTGTGTATTGATTACCTGCTGTAATTGACTTGTCTCTCTGTTGACGTAATGTTGCATCACTATCCCCGACGCTAGACCAACATTAAAACAACATTGATTCAACGTTTTGTGTTTGAATAGAATTGCAACTGTTATTTTAAGGTTTCAACTGTCCATACCTAATACACAATATTGGTTTAATACTGGGCCACTGTCTGCGACGCTGGCCCGGAATTAAAACATTGGATAAATGTATTTTTATTATCAAATCTAGAGACTAAAAGGTAGAGTCAGTCTGGACATAGGGGCTCCCTGTTCATCCTCCTAGCAATGAATGGAGAATCACCCCCGTGTACACTATCGAATCAACATTGGACCCACAACAAAGGCGGTATCTGCTCTCTTTAAAAGTAAGCAGATACTGCCTTTTGCATTTGAAGAGCAGCATAGTGCAGTATCTGCTCAATTTACAAGTAAGCAGAAATAACCTTTTGCCGTTCAAGAGTATAGTGATCCATGAAATCATAGATAAATCCAGAAGAACATGTTGTATGACTTGGAAAAGTCATAGCACCCCTCCTGACTACTCTGGGAATGTTGTGTCAAAATTTAAAGTTGATTAGATGAAAACTCAGGGAGAATGAATGAATGAATCGGGCTTTAGGCCACCTTTGTGCACATATAGGCTAAACTGGGCCAGGAGAACCTCCTGAAGATGGTGAGATGATTGAGATGACACTGTCCTCCAGACACAAGATTCGAAATTCGAGCCCTGGCGGTCTGAGGCCGAGCACGCTACCTCTCGGTCACGGAGGCTCCCCACAATACTAACTTTCACACGTGGATGGGGAAGAAACAATTTTGTTTCTTTCAAACCGCCGAGACCGGGAACCGAACCCCGGACTCTGGCGTGAAAGGCAGCGGTGCTAACCACTACCCTAGGGCCCCCGCCCTCAGGGAGAAATAGCGTCTTACAAAAACGTGCCAAGAATCATAAGTTTAAAGTTCCGTCGAAAACTCAATATATTTGGGCATAGCCCAAATATAACTAGAGATGAATTGTGACTTTTCAAGTAACAATAATGTTTGGACTACGTTGGCGTTTTTTGGCGACCATTTTAAAAAATTGTTAGGTTATTTATGAGAGGTTGATTGGAATTTTAGATTTCTGGATTCTGCCTTCTTTGTTAGTTTGATGCTGTATCACTGTCTGTGATACTGGCAAAACATTAAAACCACATTGCGTCGACGTTTCGTGTTTGATGCAATTAAAACTGCTAGTTCAATGTTAAAATATAGAATTTGAAAGGTTCTACTGTTCATATCAAGCACCCAATGTTGGTTTAATGCTGAGTCACTCCGTGTGACGCTGGCCCCACATTGAAACATTATTGGATATAGGCCTCTGTATTTTAATTGATTAAATGTAGAGGGTTCTCGAAGGGTCGGACATGTCGCTTCTGACAAAGGGCCCCTATTTAATAATCAAGATTTATTCATGGGCTTCTGCCGACATGTAAATAATTAGACCGACGTTGATCCACATAGTGATCCAAAAAATCCTGAATAAATCCAAAAGAACATGATGTATGACTTAGAAAAGTCATAGTACACCTCCCCAAAGCCTAAGGATCATTGTGCCAAGGTTTGAAGTCGATTTGATAAAACTCAAGGAGAAATAGGCCTGGACATAGAACAATAAAAGTGTCGGGAATCATACAAAACTTAATATATTTGGACAAAAAGGTCCAAACATAATTACTTATAATTTCATCTACCATGTCTACAGCCAATTAGGTCGATTTGTCTTTTTTATACATGTGAAAAGGAGACTCATCGGCCAACTTCAGATTTCTCCACCCGTATTCCATCCGTATCCGTTGAAAATCGCGATCGGGAAATAGACGTTTCAGATACGGATGACATAGGCCTACGGATAAGATACGGATGAGATAGGCCTACGGAAATGCACATGGCAATAAACTTTTTGTTATAATATAAAGGGGATTTTGATTTATGACGTATGGAATTTGAACGCAATACGGATGAAATGCATACAAATGGAAACGTGATCATTACTAATTGTATGATGTATAGTAATTTAATGAAACTGAATATAGTGGAAGTAACATAAACTTGTAGTGCATCTTTTTCGTCGATTTCTCTACTGAATTTCATGACTATTGTTCAGTCCCCAGCCAAATACCAAATACATCTCGTAAATTGCTAGTTACGACGTCCCCCTATAATTAAAAAAATTAAGTCCGTCTTAAGCCTTGGATCGTATCACATACCAAATGGTCTAAGTGTGTGTAGAATTAAAAAAAAATTGATTGTGAATTGACTGAGAAATGGGCGAAAAACATGTGCTACAACTTAATGTGACTTCAATTATAGGCCTAGTAGTAGTAGCCTTATCTCTTTAACCGCTATGCCATCTAATTAAAATGTATACCATGTCTGTGACATATCTGCAAATAAGTAAAATATATAATATTTCTTTAATTTCGAACAAACATTTGCAATTATTGTTGATAAAACACGAATTGTATTCACATGAACAGTATTGGATAGGGTAATAACAAAAATAGATACGATTATAGTGAAATTATTAGAACATAATATACAGTTTGTTATGAAATACTGCATATTATATCGCATTCGTCGTGATTTGAAACAGGCAGCTTTACAAAAACACGTTGGTAATGGTCAATGCACCGTCAATTAAATAACAAAATACAACCTTGCGCTAGGTATTCGGCCCTTATGATGTTTAAATCTATATCATTATTTCCAAGCAGAGTACCAACTTTGTTATTGCTAAAATATCAAGTGAAGATAGCTAAGTAAAATTATTTTTTCTGTATAATTTTTATAGTAGGGATTTTCTCATAATATTATCAAAGATTATGAAGTCACAAGTTTCTACAGTCGCCTAGAAATAATATAATGACGTTGACCATTGTTTATCAACATAATCAAACACTGTGTAGGTGAAACAACGCAAAAAATGACGTCTTTTGACCTATAAAACTTTGATTGGGGAATTTATTTTTCTGAGGTTACTTCTTACCTAAATACAGCAAGCTAGTTCAGCTTAATTTTGGTAATTAAAAACAGAGATCTCCCCTGACAGTATTACACAAAACTGAACAGAAAACTGAAAAACAAATTATTTTAAATTATTATGTATTCTGTGGTTGATCTAACTCAGAAAGTCTCAATTTCTAATTCATCAGTATATTAGCCATCGTGTAGTTGACACCATACTCGCCTGGGTGATCAGGCAATCATTCACCACAGTTCATGAACTTACATGAATAAACCATGAACTAAATCGAGAATTTAAGCCCAAAACAATTCATCACAGCTCATGAAACTGTCCCTCATGAACTTTCATGAATCAGCCATGAATCAACCGAATTAAGACTTATCAAGTTCATAATGATCCATCAAAGTGATCAACTTTAACCAAGAACCTCGAACTAAATAATGAAACTAATCAAGTTCATAACAATTCATCACAGTTCATAAAACAGGTCTCATGAACTTTCATGAACTAGCCATGAACCGAGTTAAGACTTATCAAGCTCATGATAACTCATTAAAATATTATGAAACTCTCTCATAAACTTTCACGAACAAGACATGAACTGAATCGATCCTACAAATTTCATAAAAAAAATCATAAAACTCTCCATGTGAACTTCATTAACTAAATCATGAACAACATTAGTTCATCAAGTGTTCATTAATATTCATGTTTTGTGATGAACTGTTTTCGATGAGCAGTTCATGAACACAGTTTATGAAGTGGCTTGATGGACCATTGATGAATGTTCATGAATGTTCATGAACATTCATCAACGTTCATCACTTGGTGAACTATATCTCACTGAGGTGACCTATCGCCATATTAATTTCGCCCATACTGAATGTTCGAAACGCCAACTGTGTCGCCATACATATTATTAGGGTGAAAAACCTAGCTTTCATGACCACTTTCTGGCTACGATGTTTTTATAATTTATTTGACTTCTTTGAACCTTTTAAAAATAAATTTAGCCCTATGTCCCTCGCAAAAATCCCAGCATTTTTTTCTAGAATCTTAAATCCAAAATGGCCGCTCAAGCCAATGAAAAAATAACTTTTGACACATAAAAGCTATAAATATGAATAAGTACACTTTTTTGGATCATTCGACCACAAGGAATCTGCTTCTGACGTCAGTTTGGTAGTAAAACACAATTCTGACTGACAAAATCAAAATGGCCGACAAATTTGGATAGAAAATCCATTGTTTTAAGCGAAACAATATAACAAGAATTTGGTCTCCTTGCAGGGGGAGAGGGTATGGAATTTTGAAACAGTTGATATGGCTATAAATGAATGCATAGCTCTGAATAACAATCACAAATTACAATAAAAATGCAGCACCTATATGTCGTATATAGGCCTCCACCTAAATGTGAAACGAGGGACATATACTGAAAATATAGTATATGTATTGGATTACACCTCTTGCCGCAAAAAACTTCATGTCACTTCATGTCATCGCTTCGGCACTGGGGACCTGAATAGAAAAAATACAGTCAGGTGTATTGTAAGATTCTTAGATCGAACCCCTATCTTACAACTGGCTATCTTGCCTATAAGACCAAAAGAAGTACAAAATATGGCTATATGATGCGAGTATCCCGTTAACAATCACTGGAGAGCAGTGCCAACACTTGGTGAACATGTTTGTTGCCATCCACGGACAACCCAATTCAGCAATCTGGACAGAGCTGCCAGAAAGATAGACGTCTGTGATGGCAAGAGCCCCGACATGACCAGAGAACGGATGCGACACATCAGCAGTTTGGAACAAGGAACCACAAGTGTCGAGTTCTATTCTCTTTGGCACAACAGACGACAGATGGTGACCTTCTAGAAGTAGAACGGCAATGGACGCAGCGAACTGATGAGTTTAGTAGCTCGTCTGAGCTTATAGAGAAGCTCACAGACTCATTCTTGTCAGCAGTAGAATATGTGCCTACATGATAAGCTACATACCAGCAAACAGAGGCAAGAAAAAAACGCCACGGCGTACATCCTGCGATTCTTATCTAATGCAAAGCTTGCCTACCCCACAGCAATGGATGAGGAGGTGAAAGTAGTCAGCTTCCTGAAGGGATTCACTGACAGAGCCCTTGCTGGCCACCTGTTCGGGACAGGACGAGTGAATACTCTTGGAACAGCAATAGAGGTGGCCCTGGAGAAGGAGGCTCAACAGAAAAAAAACACCAAGTGATGGATGAGGAGCCCATGGAGGTGGGTGCGGCGCAGAAAAAACAGGAGTCGGCAGATAGGTTTCCGCCGATCCTGAAAACCGTGCAGAGGCACATGGGGCAACTACAGGCCTTCACGGACAAGCAGGAGTCCCGCACAACCAAAGACATCGAGATGAGTCTACACCTTGGAGCAGACGTGAGAACATCGGCAGTATTGTGGACTACGCACTCATATCTGTAAAGGACGGTGAACCCGAACCACAACCACTGCGCCAACGAAGAACAGATGCGATGTTGTGTACAGCAGACCAGCCAATCTGCGCATGTTGCAAAGAGATCGTCCATTACGTGAATGTTTGGCCGTATCAAGCCAGACAACGTATGGCTTCAAGTGGCCACTAATGCCAGCACTGTCGCCATGTCGAATATAGCTAGATATTGCTGGAGAGCAGGTCTATGACCTACTCGACACTGGTGCTGCCAGAAAAATCATAGTTTAAAAATAAATCTCTAATGTGTCTCAGGATGGGATGTCCGTCATTACTACGGCTGTCTGGTCCACAATGCAAACTTGGTGGAACTCCCCTGCCGGAGATCGATGAAACAGAAGTCAAAATCATGGAGGCTGATGCGCTCTCAGTACTGGTCACAAAATATTTCCCACATGAGTTGCAGATCGGCAGTGATGCCATTAGTCAAGGGAAAGGGAAGATTGATTATAGAACAAGAAAAGTGACATATTTTGGTCAACACTTCAGCATTACGCCATATACAGACTTCTTCTCCCTATACAGCCTCTTACTGAGAGCTGTGGCCACTCTTGCATTGATGCCGTCATGAAGGGGTATACAGACGTGTTGGGCGAGGACCTGTCCAGCCTTGGTCACTGCAATTAGATTCCCCTCACCAACAATCTTAAAGATAGAGTCACGTTCTAAACTTGCATGCTGTAAGCCTTCAGCATACAGTACAGTGTGGTTGATGAAGTAACCTGATTACAAGACTGGATACTACTCCAACAAGACACTCACTCAACGCTGTTTCAATGTTAGGCCAACGTCTGCGACGTTGGCCCAGCATTGAACCAACATTGGAGAAATGTACAATGTTTGAGAGAAAGTCCTCCTGCCCAGCAAACACAAAACATTTGTATAACATTTATACAACGACGTTCGACGTTAGTCCAACATTGTAGAAAATCATACAAATTTGTTGTGTTCACTGGGTGTCGGTACAAGCGTGTGGGGTCAACCAGTTTCGAAATACCCACAGTAATACAGTCAGTTTGTTTTCAAAGCAAGGCCCAGCTAAGATCCAGGACTAAGGGCTTTGAGATTCGATATAATTGTTACTCATAGATGTCGCTCAAGTATATATGAACTTGCTGTGATTTGAGAACTTGCTCTTAATGGGGCTTTGGGTATGAAACGCATATTTAGTATTATTTTGGAATAGGGCCATGGGCACTATGGCATTCTGGGGGACCCTTATCCCGCCAATTTTGACAGTTGACCATACCTTTAACGGCTACGGAATTGGGACAAAGAGCCTACTGCACACCCCTCTCAAAAAGGAAAGTGGTCAACGATATGATCAAAGAGGGTGTAGTCCAGATGTCAATATCACTATGAGCGGCCCCAGTCACATTGGCCCCCCAAAAAGATGGATCATACCCAGATCTTCTGCATCAACTACTGTAAGCTTAACGTGGCCACTGCCAGACCGGCTACTGGCAGATTCTAGTAGCACCTGAGGATCAATACAAAACAACCTTCACTTCACAGAGGGGCCTATTTAGATTCAAACGAATTCCGTTTGAACTGGCTAACGCTCTAGCCTCTTCCAACGCACAATGGACAAGGTGCTACATGAACTGCTTGGTAAATGTTGCTTTGTCTACATTGATGATATAATCATCGACAACAGAAATGCTGCAGAGCACATTTATCCCCTCAGGCTCATCACGAAAAGGCTAAGTGAAGCTGGCATAAAAATAAAAAGAGATGATGGCAAACAGAAGAGCATGACATATTCATCAGTGTAATCCAATACATATACTATTTTTTCAGTATACATGTCCCTCGATTCACATTTAGGTGGAGGCTATAATATACGACATATAAGTGCTGAATTTTAAACTTTTTTTATTGTTATCTGTGATTGTTTTTAGAGCTATGCATTCTTATATAGCCATATCTACTGTTGGGCGGGGGCCCTATGGTAGTTGTTAGCACCGCTGCCGTTCACGCCAGAGTTCAGGGTTAGGTTCCCGGTCTCGGCGGTTTGAAAGAAACAAAAAATGTTTCTTCCCCATCCACGTGTGAAAGTCAGTATTGTGGGGAGCCTCCGTGACAGAGAGGTAGCGTGCTCGGCCTCAGACCGCCAGGGCTCGAATTTCGCATCCTGTGTCTGGAGGACAGTGTCATCTCAATCATCTCACCATCCTCAGGAGGTTCTCCTGGCCCAGTTTAGCCTACATGTGCACAAAGGTGGCCTAAAGCCCGATTCATTTCATTCCATATCTACTGTTGCATCAATACCACCCTACAAGGATTAAATTATCTTTCGCTTAAAACAAAGGATTTTCTATCAAAATTTGTCGGTCATCTTTATTTTTTGGGTCAGAAATGTGTTTTACTACCAAACTGACGTCACAAACACATTCTTTGTGGTCGAATTATCCAAAAACTGTATTTAGTAATATTTATAGCTATTATATGTCAAAAGTTATTTTTTCGTTATGTCGGGATTTTAGCGAAGGATATGTCAGCTATTTATTTTTTAAAAGGTTCAAAGAAGTCAAATCAATCATCAAAACATCTTATCCAGAAAGTGGTCATAAAAGTTTTTCACCCTCCTATTTAATAGTATTCTGTGAAACTCAATGACCTCGACCTCCTTTGTTTTCACCGAGCTGGCTAATACAATGAAGTATGGGGGAGGGTTCTTATATAACCTTATTTTCACCGAGTGACGTCACTGCGTTTCACAGAATGAAGTATGGGGGAGGGGGTGTTATATAATATTGTTTTCACCGAGTGCCGTCACTGCGTTTCACAGAATTCTCAGTTTCAGATGTACACCACACAGCAGAACAGCATCGACCATGATTGAATGGGGAGGTTCACATATACGATGAGTATGGATACAGGCGTTTGGCGGTTGCTGCATAGTATCTTCCGGCTGTATTCTCCCTTTCTTTTAATTCCGTTCCCAGCAACAAAAATTGGTTTTTTTAGGAAACAAAAGCAAAGATTATTTTGTTCGTCTCGTTATCAACAACGAAAATTATTTTCTTAGAAAAAAACTGTAAATAATAATTTTTCTTTCCGTTATCAACAACGCACATTATTTTCTTCCAAAAACAAAAATGCAATATTTTTTTCCGTTTCAAAGGAAAAAATAAAATAAAAAGAAAAAATATTCTCGTTTTATTTCGAAAAAGAAAATGAATAATTTTGATTATCTGCGAATTTTATCAGGGGAATTTTACTATGCACTGTACTGTAGTTTAGCAAATTACATTATAATAAAGTAAAAAATAATTCAATATTCATTTGGCCAAGTGATATAGCCTTTTATTGTCAATCATCAGGAGTACAATACTGTTCAAAATCATGTACTGCTATAATGTTCAAAATCATAACCAAACATGTCGGCGTCCGCTCTATATTTATCAAACACAGGTTGTAATACAGAATCAGGTATCGATGTGTACATGTGGGTATATCTATAATTCTGCCCGGCTTCCTTTACACTTAATTTTATAGCAGGGAAGTCATCACTGAATTCCGTCGCATTAAGATGTGGTAGTATCTCCTTCAGGTCAGCTTGTATCGTCTCTAAATGACCTATGTGATCAAAGTGCATCGTGCACGGCTCACAATTTGTCTGAAACAAATACAAAGTAATGCAATTAAAGCAACATGGTGGGTGATTGTCTAGCACAATAATGCATAATGATACATCTTGCATCCTATTCTAATATCTTACTATTTTCTTTTATAGTTTTGCCATGGTGATAAAATATCTATCGTCTTCAGCTCAGGCGTTATCTCTAGATAATACATGCAAATCATCTCTGTTTTTGGTGTTGGATACATATATCATATAAGGTATAATAAAATTAATTATGTTCAAAATTATTATTTGAAATTAATTTAAATTAATTACATTGAAATTATATTTTACACTTTAAATTAAATTCAGGTGTAATTATCGAGTACATAAAATGTATCCTGGATGTCAAACGTAATAAGAGTTCAACTGTACTGGGCATCATACTGTACACAATTTGTTTACAATTGCATATTATTTTGTACAATTAGTGTATATATTTGTGTACATAAACCCTACTAAATAAATACAAATGTTACAAAATTGAAACCCTATGTGATGCTTGTTATGATTTGTATTCCCATGAACCCGGTTAGCCCTTTAAGTTCTGAACATGACTATTGTCGTTTTAATGTGTTTTATTAAAAGGTTAAATCACAGTGACTGGAAATGAGATGGGTGTTTAAAAATATTTGCAAATGTTTGGTCTAAATTAAACTACTATGAGTTATTTACTGCACGTGAAATAATGTGGAACGCGGTAGTGAGACACAATTTTAAGTGGTTGGAAATTAGACAATGGATACCATATTAATAGACTGTATCTAAGTACGGTAATGTCAGACAAGCATGGATCCCAATATTATTAACCCTTGCAGCGTTGGGATCAACTTTAGACGTCAGAATCGGACGTTTGTAGACGTCAGATTCTGAGATCTAAATTCGATCGCCACATTGTAAGAGTAAACATATTTATAATGACCGTAGACCCATAACATAGGTATTCAAATGAAGCGAAAGGAGCTAACCTCTAAGCCATTTATGATGATTTCAAATTGGAAAACACCCTTTAGTCTCCATGGTTTATAGAAAAATATTTATGCGCTTTAATGGTTAAAGGGACATTTTGATATTCTCACCTGATATGTCTTGAAATGAATGTTATTGATCTTTGTGTCCGGCTGTGCCTGAAAAAAAGAGAAGGGCAACAAATAAACGGAGTGATCAAGTTAAATAATAATACACCAGACCCCAATGTGATTAAATAAACGGTACATTAGTAAATGTCAATCGAGGCTGATGTACAATAACTCACAACATATTGAAGAAATTCCTCGAATGTAACATCATTGTGTCTTATGTCATCTGTTCTGCCGACATGGGTCTGTACGAACATAATATATATACACATTACAGTATACCGCTTAAGAAATTTTGTCATGGCAGGCTAATATCATCAAAATATCACTTTTTTATTTTGGTTTCCTAATATGACCATATGATGTAAACATGTCCATAGACTAGAACCGCAAAAGTTTTTAAATTTTTGTGCTGCGCATTTACCAGTTAAGCGGAATATAAAGACGAAATTCCCATATTTCTTATTTTGGACATGCATATGCGTAATAAGAAATGGGGAAATTCGTCTTTATATCTCGCTTAACTGATAAATGCCCATAACAAAAATTAAACAAAAACTACTCTAATCTAGACTATGGATATATTAACATCATAATAGTCAATATTAAACGCCAAAAAGCCGAAATAAAAATACTGATTATTTCATGATTTCAGCCTTATTGTGTCGCTTTAATTGACAAAAAGCGATACGTATCTAAAATATGATATTGTGTGCTTACATCTCAGTAATAACCCTTGGATAAACATTGTGTATCGCGAATCATGAAAATATTAATAACGTTCTTGATATTAAATAAAATTAATATTATCGCCTTTACAACTATCCATATTAGAGCCATTATATAATCATGATAATACATTAAAAGTTACCGCCACAAAGGCATTCATTGCCAGCCACCGCACAATATGTGAGGAGCGTGCAGCGCGTGGCCCTGGGCGAAATCAACGACTATACACTGGTCTCAACCTTAAATCGACGGGGCCGCCATTAATTTGAACGCCTAGTCACATAGAGAAGAAAGAAACAAGTCAGGCGCTCTATCCATTGCGCTACGTCCCCTTCTCTCTAATAACCGCACAATGACCCCTGCAGATTGCAATTTACGTGCCACTTAAATAATTCTGCTTCACAGATAAGCCAGGTTTTGCGAGGCAATGAAAGACAGAGCCCTGTAGAAATAATGCCGAATACCCGTTACCTCACTTGTTACTCATATCAGGCTTTAAAAAACCTAAATGTTTCTTTACTGCACAATCTAATCCTATGTCTAGAGGCAGCGCCTTCTGATTCATCTAACCAAACTTGGGATGCTCTCATGTCTCATTTTGGCATTTGAGCAAAGGTGGTCTGCGCCCCAAACATATCATTCATTCATTCCTTTTTTTTATATATATATATATTTTTTGTTTTTGACCAATACATATATTTAATACAGATACGAAAACATACACATTATATCATATTAGCATTATATACACCATTGGTCGTGCTGCGCTAGAATAGGCTCATAAAGACCTGTAAGCTGTAAGCTTGTGCAGCAACTCATTCCTTCATTCTTTCATTCCTTCCTTTATTCATTCATTCATTCATTCATTCATTCATTCATTTATTCATTCATTCATTTATTCATTCATTCATTTATCTAATCATTCAATCATTCATTTTATTATTTATTTATTTATTTATTAATTATTTTATGTATTCATTCATTCACTCATTATTCCATCCATCCATCCATTAATTCATTCATTCATTCGTTTGTTTGTTCGTTCGCTCGTTCTTTTGTTCGTTCGTTCATTCATTCATTCATTCATTCATTCATTCATTCATTCATTCATTCATTCATTCATTCATTCATTCTATCATTCATTCATTCATTCATTCATTCATTCATTCATTCATTCATTCATTCATTCATTAATTCATTCATTCATTCATTCATTCATTCATTCATTCATTCATTCATTCATTCATTCATTCATTCATTCATTTATTCATTTATTCATTCATTCATTCATTCATTCATTCATTCATTCATTCATTCATGCATGCATTCATTCATTCATTTATTCATTCATTCATTCATTTATTGGATCATTCATTCATTCATTCAATAATTCATAAACTCATTCATTCATTCATTCATTCATTCATTCAGTAATATATTTTGTTCTTTTGTTTGTTTATTCATTTATTCATTCTGCGGGGCTTCACGAATACACCATTGATCGCATTGCGACCCACCAGGTGACTCTGTTGTGCAGTAGTGCGAAAATAAAGAAATTTATTTATATGTTTATTTATTCATCCAGTAATTCGTTTGTTCGTTTGTTCGTTCATTCATTTATTCATTCTGTACTGCGGGGCTTCATGATTACACCATTGATCACATCGCGACTCACCAGGTGACTCTGTTGTGCCTGTGGTGACAGCGCCTTCACGATGTTGATGGGGCAGATTTTGTGTATGAGACAAATTTACGACATTGACGTCTCAATGAAACACCTTTGGCGTTCGGTTGAAATGGGTACATATTGCAGTAGGGGAGACCAGGGCTAACTGAGACACGGGGCTGACAGGGACAGGCCGCTAAAAGGGAATTCCATGATATGGCAATGTATGTGGCCTCGTTTTAAAAAAAATAGTGATACCCCCTCCACTTGAACTACAATCCCAGTGGAACTAGCATATCTGTGTGAGCAGGAAAGACCTAATGTATTTTTTTGCCTATCAAGTAATTTTTCACGTCTTAATTACGAATTTAAAAAAACTGCACTATAGTTATATTATACTGAAACATATCACTGAAAACAGTCATATTTACTGCCTAATTTACAATTATTAGATGCTCGATGCTGTATCATGGCCACATGCCAAGTAATATTTTTCGTGGAAGGTCAACCCGGGGCTAACTGGGATAATTCTGGCGGGGCTAACTGGGACAGTTCCAGTTAGCCCCGGTGTGTCCCAGCTAGTCCCAGTTGTAATAGTACATTGTGTCCCACTTAGCCCCTGTGGGTACTAACATGTGACCAAAATATATGTTTACTCAACTCAATTATCATTCGTTAGGTCTACTTTAGATTGTATGCTCTGGGGATGGACGCAATGTGGTTGTTACTTAGTATCAACACATTGGGCCTATAGTACATCGGGGCTCAGCTATTATTTTCAGCATTATTTTTGTTGCAGTTTAAACTTTCGTGTTCAAAAGGCATTATTATGTTTATTTATACCTCACCCCCTTCAAACTGTTTGGAATCATCGTAAGATGCAGTATACCTTGTTTATTCTCTAAAGATGCGAAATTGCTGAAAGTTTAGGAGTGTCCCAGTTAGCATCTGGTCATTTTTTTTTAATTCTCCAAATCTGTATTGGTTTTAGTTGTCATTTATTAAAGACCCTTGTGACAATAACAAATATCATATCTATGTTGAATGATTGTTTTGAATCTCTAACTCTATTGTCGTCTGCTTCAGGGCGATAAATGGTAAAAGTGTCCTATTTAGCCGCGGTCTCCCCTACTTTCAAGTGAGTAGTTACTTTTAAGTGTAGTATATCAGCTTAACTGGTGGATTATTCAGTAACCTAACTGGGCGTCACAAAAATGTGAAATCATGTCAATATTGTCGTGGTGACACGAGCAATTATTAAACTTAGTATAAACTGATAAAGAGAATATGCCTATTGCAATCGCCCATTTAAAGCAAAATAATAAGGCTAAAATCATTTAAAAATCAGTATTTTTATTTCTGCTTCTCAATATGGCCAGACGATGTGAACATGTCCGTATCCTAGAATTGCAAAAGTCACGTAGCAAGTGTGCCAAATACCCCATTTCTTATTTTGGACAAGCGTGTCCGAAATTAAATGTCTTTCTTATTTCTTGCTTAACTGGCAACACACAATTTAAAAAATGTACGCGATTTTAATCCATGGACATCTTGAAATAATTATGATGGACATATCAAGGAACCAAAATAATAAACATAATTGATTTTTTGATGCTTTTAGCCTGATTGTGTCACTTTAATAATGCAGTAGAGCCAATTTCAGTATTGTTCATGATTTGTCTTATTTTAGTGATTGTAGGCCTACATATAATACATGGTTAATATGAGACCAGCTCACACGTTCACTTGAGTTGTTCTCTCACATTCAATCTCACCTTTATATATTTAATAACAGAGCTTCCTTGTCGCCGTGGCTCATCGTCTTTAGTTGTCAGTGGTCGAGTTGCTGATACTCTGTCCAAAAAGGCAGAAGCCAATCTTTCTAAAGGATGTCTGACAACAGCGAACTTGTAATAGTCCTCTCTGGGATCTGGTACTCCGTCCTCTTTTTCACGATGTGCTTCACTGCCGATCGATAAATAGTTGAATCCCAATTGCCAAAGTGAGCTACATGAAACCGATCATTGGAAACGTATAGACATAAATAATCTCCTAAAAATTATATGAAAAGTTATTGTGATTGCTTAGTTGTTTTTACTCCTCATAAGTCAATGTCTCGTTGAGAAGATGGTTCAAATATATAAAACAAGAACGCTCGTTTATTATATTCCCCGCCATTAATTAAAGTCAATAATGGCCACAGCAAACGATTTCCGAGATATCGCCCGGAAATTGAGCATGTAAGGTGTAGAACCGTATAATGTAACGAGACGTATAATGTAACCGGTTACATTATACGTCTGGTTACATTATGCGGTCACAGGGAAAAACGTAATTTAATATATTCAATATTTTTCAATATTTTCATTGCAATACTTTAATCCTTCGAATAATATCACAACAGGATCCTCGTGTAGTGGTTTTGAATTACACCCCTTAGCGTGTAAAAATGTCACCACAGTTCAAATTAGACTAAAATTCATACCCTTTTCCACAGACTAGACACATATCATTTTAACCCACTGTATTCCGGCCAGATTATCACGGATAGAAACAGTTATATCTGATATCCTGCATGAATGAGACTCCGTGTACTTATTAAATATCAAAGAAATTATAACATATTTACATTTGTTTTTAATTCGACGGAGGTTGAAACAGCCGCATTAAACATATTCCCATGATAAGTAGACACCTGCTGTGATTTCGGTTTATTTAGGGTGGTGTCTTTAATTATGTGAGACAAACCAGATTTTAAACATATTTAAAAAGTTACAGCATAACATTTCGGAGTTACATACTTTGGATTTCTGATTTTGTGTTATTGAAACTTAATTTTGCATTTCAGACTCTATATCACATAATTGGGGGTTATCTGGTGTAGTGGTTCAAGCTGCCTGCTTGGAAAGTCGAAGATCGCGGGTTTCGTCCCTCGTTCTGACATTCAGGTCCGAAAAAAAATATATATATATTTCTTCCTCGCTCACTCGTACAGATTCAATATTGTGGGGAACCTCCTTGACCGAGAGGTAGCGTGCTTGTGCTGGGACCATCAGGGCTCGAATTTCTGATCCTGTGTGCAGAGGGCAGTGTCATCTCATTCATCTCACCATCGTCAGGTTCTCCTGACCCAAGTTAGTCTTCATGTGAACAAATGTAGATTAAATCCCCTTCATTCATTTTTACCGTCCGTTTGGCATGTTTAATCCTCTGTCCGTCCGTTCGAGTATTTGTTCGTTATGTCATTCGTTCATTCGTTTTTTCATTCGTTGGTTCATTTTCATTCAATTAGCATTCGCTCATTAAAAGTGTAGGTGTAGTCAACTGTCAAACTACGCGGGACAGTATGGTCCCCAAATTGCAACAGTGGCCCCTGGACATTCCACAATGACATATCACCCCACATCCACAGTTATCAGCCAAGATAATAATACTATAATGCGTTTCATACCAATTGCCGCATTAAGAGCAAGTTCCCAAGTCATATAAACTATATATACTTGAGCAACATCTATGAGGAAATAATTCACCATTTCTCTTATGTGGGCTTTGTGTTGTGACACAAAAGGCCGTGCTACCGTGGGGCTCTGGAAACAGTTGACCTCCAGCATATTGACAGTAAGAGCTTTCCCAGCCGACGCGGCACACTCACCAAATGTTGGTTTAATGTCGGCCAACGTCGCAAACATTGGTCCAACATTAAAACAGCATTGGGCCAATTTCTTGTTGGAGTAGTATCTTGTAATCAGTTCAGTCGCTGATATTAATGTTGTCGAAGTGTACTCTATAGGCTAATGTAGGCCTACACTTGGCCGTCCCACACATGCGCGTTTCAAAGCTGTATGAATCTTAAAGTCGCTAACTGGTTGGCTCGGTTTTATTCGCCCCCTGTCTGTTGGAATTCCCGATTCCTCTGTTCATTTCCTTTTGTTTGCTGGATCAATCTTTAATCGAAGAATGACTTCCTCCATGTCAATGAAATATAAACTGACATAGATTGGGCATAATCATATTTTTGGAAAAAGAAGTGCCTGCTGGTGACAGAGCGATACTAGACAAATTTTAATATAGAAAAAGAAGATCTACAAAAAGTATTATTACTGTCGTGATGAATAGCGATGGAGACGAGAGAGTCCATAACACAGGTAGGCCTACATGTATATCTATCTAAATAACTAGAGTTGTTTAAGTGTTGCATTTTTTATTCATTTAACACTGCCATTGGTGACGCAAATTTCAGCTTCAGATGAATGACAAATACCCTAATAATGTTAGGCCTAATACGTCATAATAGGTGCTTTATTTGAGATCGGAACGCATTTGCCCACATTGAAAGATTAAAAGGGCATGTTTTTGCTATAGTCAGGGAAAGTTGAGCGATTTTTTAACAAAACCTGAAACAAATACCTTACCAAAAAAATATTTTACCATTGCATAGTAGAGGGTCTTAGCAAACTTTTGACAATGTATTTGCGCTCAAATGCCATAAAAGGTTTTTTTACAGAGGAAAATGTAAGATGGCCGAAATCGGTAATGAAAAAAATCGAAACAAAACATATTTTGTCAGGGCATGCTAATACCCTACATTTTATCAGCGGTGGGTAGACAGTTACGTCAAATGTAGTATTATTTATAAAATAAAATGATATCAACAGGAGAAAAACCAACATGGCCGCCAAAAACAGCAAAGCACGATAGTGATAAGTTAATGTTCACACTTGACTTTTTGCTTTGAGAAGTGCAACATTCAAATCTTATATTATCGATATTACTGTTGTTAAATGTGAACAGGTCTTCTTTTTGTAATTATGAACAATATTTTATTTTGTCTCTATTAGATGTATGTGTAAAAATACAGTGTATGAGTAGTGCATGTAAAAACGTAGATTGGAATAAGTTTGCTGAGTTTGAGTTGTAAAATGCTCTACTCCAGACAGTCGAATGTACTAATAACATAGATGTTGATCTGATCTGGGAATGTTGGCTCTAGTGCTACGTTGGTGTAAGAAGATGTATACCCAGAAATTTACCACCCTGGCTCAACTCTGAAGTGGCACGTCTAAAAAAGCAAGCTTGGACAAAACCTAAGAACCTTAATAAAGGTCATCATAGAAATAAAATTAGAAAAGTAAGTAATCAATTACATAAATTAGTGTAGTTCAATCACAGACAATGCATTGCTGATTTGCCTGGAACACTAAAGGAAAACCCTAATCGATTCTGATCTTATTGTAGATCGAAAACAGAAAACATTTACATAGAACAAATTGTCAGAAGGGTCTAAGCGCCAATAATGCCAATGACATGGCTTGTATTTTCACTAAATATTTTGAATTAGTTTCTAATAACAACACTGGTGAGTCATTAGCTTTTGTAATGAAGTGACTGAGATAAAGCTTTTCGGTGGTCAAGATCACTTTTAAAGTGGCTTCGGTGACTGGCATCACTTTGTTAGTGGCCAAGATCACCTTTGCAGTGTCTGAGATAATTAGCAAGGAGGATGTGATTAGTAAATTATCTGTGATATTGACCGAGTTATAACTCAATATACATTTTTCGGTAATGACGGCACACATTTGCATAAAAATGGCACGTGGGATATTTTTTCAGCCTGTTCACATAGCTAATCGTTTTCTACGTTTTTTTCCAAGCTAGATATACCGATAAGAAGTATATTTCCGAAGTTGTACGGGAACCCTATTTTTCGATTAGACTAATAAGCTTATCGAAGTCACTTCTAAAGGTTATAAAACGAATTTCACATAATAGCAAAAATAATGTGAAACATAAAGAAAATCGAAAAACACAAAATGGAAAGAGAAATGAAAATTAATTTGAGACAAAGACTTCAGACAGGCGCAAAAAATGCTCCATCAATGAAACATTTGGCGGCCATTTTGTTTTTTATGTCGTATATTTATTGTAAAATAACTTCCGATCCTTTAATCAGAACATTTGTAAACAAATTAATGATTAATTATCACTCCCACTGTTATTTCTGTGAGATAGTCGGCCATTTTGAATTTAAAACCCTCCTAAAAATCCTTCAATGAATAGCCAGAGTTAACAAATTTTGTGTGCCTAGTCCAGACCTTATACAAGACCGTGGTATACAAATATTGTGGTAAGAAATTTGTTTCAGGTTTTTTCTAACTTTCCCTGACTATTATTATTTATTTATAGTCCCTGGGATAAGGCCATTTATCTGCAAAATGTTATATCTTTAGTCGACCTTATATCCTTTTGTAGTATAATCTGTGGCTTATGAAACCGGTGGTCTTAAGTGTCAGATGTGGGGCGATTACCGTGCAAGGCCATTTTTGTGATGTTACCTCCAATTCTCCAGTTCCACCAAATTTACTATTTTGACATCTTTGACAAGTGAAAACTACAAATTACGATATCTCTGTAACCCCTGGGATGATTTTGATCATTTAAATGGCCACTATTATATTTTCAAGCATCCCCGACACGTTTGACATAGTTTCAGGACCGTCGAAGGTCAAGGTCAAAAACCAAACTCAACAACTAAACAAAAGTGTACCAAAAAATGAGTACCAAAATTTAGAAAATGTACCAACATCTTTCATATCAGTTGACATTCACTATCAAGGGCTTTAACGTGGATACATAATATCAGTTTGTATTTTATCCCTCTATTTGAAAAAAATACAACGTTTTTAGTAAATACCAGCAGATTTTCTCGCTCATGTTAATTTTATATTGTATAAATGTTTGTTATTACTTCTGCATTCTCTGGAGCCATTTTTTAAACTGATCTTGACGATTGCAGAAATGATCACAGCCTCTTTAAAAGTTATTTCAGCAACTACAAAAGTTATTTTGACCACCGGGGAAGTGTTTACAACCACTACAAAAGTGATCCTCACTACTGACGAAGAGATTACAACCACTTTAAAAATTCTTTCAGCCACTACAATAGTGATCTTGGTCACTGAAGAAAAGATCACAGTAACTTTAAATGTTATCTCAGCCACAACAAAAGTGATATTGACCACTGAAGAAGTGATCACAGCAACTTTAAATGTTATTTCACCATGTTTACGTTATTGTAATTTATGTGCCTTTTAGTCACAGGTAAATTGGATCATTATTTAGGATTACATGTACATATTTCATTTTAAGACACTTATATATGTAAATATTAAAAAAATATATATCAACCATACCTGTTTTGACAAAATAACTTTGGTATGATATCTCATTTTGTGTTTATTAAAATATCATCTATGTTTTACTATGATTATGGGATTTTGCTATATGTGTACAGATTTGTTTTCTGCAATGCTTCATGTTTTTCTAGGCTATGTCATAGCCTTCAGGGCCCCACGGTAGATGAGCAATGCTCAGTGGGTTAATACAATGTACTTCGTCATACATATTTGTTCCCTATTTACATTTATGTAAACCTGTGATTTGTATTGTTGTTATACCCTCATTAAATGGAGTATTTATTATAATTATTATTATTATTATTATTATTATTATTATTATTATTATTATTATTATTATTATTATTATTATTATTATTATTATTATTATTATTATTATTATTATTATTATTATTATTATTATTATTATTATTATTATTATTATTACAAGGTTAGGTCATCTCTAGCTCGGACTAATAATTCAGTTCAGACAGAACCACTGTAAAAGGTAGAGGTTGCCCTACATAATAAAAATGGTTTCAGAATCTTCCGCCATTTTAACTATGTTTATAAAAAAAGTTCAAGGACATCCTTGTTAGATTCTATTATATATGGTCTCCTGAGGTTTGTCGGACCAATGGTGTGTCGGACCAATGGGGTGTCGGACCATTGGTGTGTCGGACCAATGGTGTGTCGGACCAATGGTGTGTCGGACCAATGGGGTGTCGGACCGATGGGGTGTCGGACCATTCGTGTGTCAGACCAATGGTGTGTCGGACCAATGGTGTGTCGGACCAATGGGGTGTCGGACCATTCGTGTGTCAGACCAATGGTGTGTCGGACCAATGAGGTGTCGGACCATTGGTTTGTCAGACCAATGGTGTGTCGGACCAATGGGGTGTCGGACCATTGGTGTGTCAGACCAATAGTGTGTCGGACCAAGGAATCTGGGATTTCTTGGTCGGACCAATGGCATGTTTTTTAATATGCAGTGTAATATAGGCCTACATATCATATAGGCCTACACCTACATACACCGCTACCCCATTCTCTCCCAACTGGGCGCATGACAGGGATGATGGTGGCCTACCGTCACGCTGGAGCATAAATAATTAAACAACAGTGACTTTTAACTTTAAATTGGTCTAATCTACTCTCGGGGACAATGATTGATACTATAGTTGTATTCCTTACATTATATAAAGTCATGTCATTCACAACACTAATCCATGATTAGCGTAGCTTTATAATGCTAGCAGCGCGGATAAATTGGCAAATACGGTATTCCTATTAATCTTAGGGTCTCTTAAGAGTTTGTCGACATAGACGCTGATGTCATCTTACACCCTTCAACACTGTTAACCCCACATAGAAGTTAATATTCATTCAATGAATAACATTAATATGTTGTACCTAATTATCGTGTTAAAAACTATTTTATACATGGCACATTGTTATCCATAAACTAGTGAAAAAACAGTTGCTATTAATAAAGTTATAGTATAGACATATATTATATTCACAACTCTCAGATTAGTAAATAATGATCAGGTGGTCTCGCCAGCTACTGTATGCATGTACGCTGCTTCTGCCTGGTGTGTGGTCCAGAATCATACACATTGAACCAATTATGAATGAACGTTGGGCCAACGCTGACCGCTATATCTCGGCCAGGGCTACACCTCTTGCCACATAGTCTCAATTACAGCTTAAAGATCGACTTCTGACGATCCCCGCAATGAAGGAAGTAAAATAAGTCTAGGCCTATTTATAATGGCCGTGTACCTATAACATAAGTATTCAAATGAAGGGGAAAAAGCTAACTAAGACATATGTATGATGATTTCAAATTGAAAAAAACCTTTGGTGTTTATGGTTCATACACAAATATTCCAGCGCTCTAAAGGTAAAGACTGTGCCTCTTATTATCAAAGCATAGAGTGAACAAACACGTCTCAGCAAACACGAGACGTTGAGCCAATGTTGTTTCAATGTTTGGCCAGCATCGCAGATGACGGGCGTACACTGCCCCCATGGAGACAGAACACTGAGAATGAGAGTAATAAACAGGTGGCGCTGACACAGTGTTATGTTAGGGACGCACCATTTGATATCTGGGGGGGGGGGGGGGGCAGAGTTTTTTTACCTCCGGTGGAAAACAAGCTTTTTTTGGCGATCAACCCCCGACAATTTTGTTTTTATGTTTCGTTGAAGAATTTTTTTGTCATATGCTTTCACTATTATATACGTTACCATTTGGTGTTTTTTCTGGTCAACATATTTCTCATCAATTTCGACAACAAACTTTTTTTTTCTGCCCACATTTTCAACAAACTTTTTTTTCTGACTTTTGTGGCGACAAACTATTTTTTTCAATTTTATTCTAAGCCCCCCCCCCCAGATATCAAATGGTGCGTCCCTTAGCAGATTTAAAAGTGAAACACTGATTGAACAGCATTTAAATGAACAGCCAGCTGATCTAAATGACTATAGTCATTACCAGGGTTGTTTTTCTATTGTGTTTACTGTAGTATATGCCCTTATGTTGTTTCGTCGAATTTTTTGGTACATTTTAAAAAAATATATTTTTTAGAAAGATTATATGATAATCTGACGAAAAAATATGGTTGGCATTTTTTTGGCGGCCATTTTAAATTATTGGCGGCCATTTTCATTTTTTCATACAAATAATCTATTTTTCTTCATATCTCGGTCAATAACGAGCGGATTTTCGAGATTTGTATGTCTAAACATATGTTTTCAAGAGCTAGGAATCGTTTAAGACACATATATTTGTCGTAAATGTAATATTACGCTTTAAATTATATAAAACGCGAAAAAATCTAAATAATGATATCACTTTTTTACATCTTGTTATGTTAACCATGATATTGGCAATATTGAAAATAAACCAAATATTCAACAGATAAAACACAATACAAAAGAGTAGACAAAGTTGAGCACTTACACACAGAATTGTAGTGACGAGTGGATCGAGTTTCCATGCCAATTTCACACAGTTTTATGTGTCTTGCGATGCCTAGGGCAGACAGTTGAAAGCATGGGTTGAATCTGATATCTATAGTAATGTCACTGTTCTGCAAATTATAAATGACAATCACCATAACTGGGCAACCGAGTGTCATCTAGTAACTCTACGGGTATTATGTGACCTCTGCTATGATGCTTTTGTATCTGCATGATAGTCTTGCAGAAGCTTGCAGAAACGGAGAAGATACAAATGAGGCACATGAAAAACGGCTCGATACAATGAATACAGCTTGATGAATTTGATTCCTCGAACAATAAGTATCCCATGTATAGATGGGTTATGATGTATATGCGACAGGTGATGAGCCTTATTCAGTTCGTGCGGGGAACTCGTCAGAGGAATTGGAACTTGCACTTAGCCACATTAGAAGGGCTATGTATATGGTTCTTTGCATATAATAGATTGGACTACGTGCAAAATATACCTTCACATTTAGCGCGAATGTATTATTTCAAGACCACAAATCGCCAGGTGTGAAACGACATGGAAAAAGGCGGATTAAAAAAAAAGTGTTGACCAGGCACAGAATATCAGGCATCAAAAAACAATACTGAAGCTTTTTCTGAGATACTGCTTGTGTATTCCAAATCCAAGAAAGTGAGAAGATGTTGGACATGACGTAAAAAAGCAAAATTCACCAACAGTTCCTCACAAACAGTACAATTACCCGTCAAGAAAAATATGTAAACCAGCTAAAAATGGTTTTGAATGTTGTTTAAATGTAACGATGGTAGTGAAAGTAAACTTTATATTTTGATGACAAAAGTAATAATGCCCGACGATGTCCAAGATATCATACTTCGTAGAGAAGAAAAGGCGAAGTTGCATACAAAGAATGTGTGAAGGGAAGAATTTGTGGAGAGAGAGATATGTGACACAAAATGACAAAAATAACATATTTCGGATGGAGCGCAGGGTGTAAAACAATATAGGTTGATGTGGGATCAAACGAAATGACGATGAAGACATCGAATTCCATGATGACACATCTCACGTAATCACAAGGTGATACAGGGACATTGATCTAGAAAAGTGATTGGAGAGTATGAATTTTCAACTACAAACCAGAAGCTGATGTGTTCTGATGGTCAATACCGTAGATGTTCAGATAAAGCTTTGCTGATGCATCATCTTGAAAAATCGAAAATGAGCAAAGTATATCCCAAGAATCTCTAGATCAGACATGTATATTATTTGACGAAATGGCTGTGGTAATGATGAACAAGCTATTTTCAAAGATTCTATCAGTAATTGTAGTGATCTGGCCGACTCCTTTGTGAATGCAATTGGCACAATTATGTACTGTTTGATAAAAAAACTGTGAAGTCATCGATGACAGATTAAAAGACAACAACGAAGAGGTGAAAAATCATTGTACAAGCCAGAAGTTGAAGACTCCATACAGATCAGAGATTGTTTTGTAGATAAGAAAACTAAAGAACTTCTATCAATTTATTTAGCTCAAATGTGGTAGAAAAAAGTAATCAGCAGTCACAACTGTAACAATGTTAAGTAACAGGTGTCTAAATTGGGGGTTTCTGTAATTAAGGGGTGGAATAAACATTCTGTCCTGGGCTGTTTACATGAGAACCACCTGGTGGAGACGGTATTGCGACAAGTACTGATTGTCATACAGGACGTCCCCTAGTTCTGGTGGCCTGTGTGAGTCGGTTCTGGAAAACAGCCCAGGAATGTGAATGTATATCAAAGTAAGGATCCTGATTGGTGGAGACGTCATTTCACCACAGGAAGTGACCACGCCCGTCGGGATCCGCTATAAAGGAAGGCGCCCACAGCCTTCGATAGGAAAATTCAGAGGAAATTGAGAGAGAAATTGGGGAGAATTCTAACAGAGACGTTTCGGGTTTGGACAAGTTTAGTGGGAGTTGCTTCGGTATCTAACACCTTGTAGATCACTGAAGCAACAGCAAAATTATCAACAAATTACACAACGAGATATAAGTACTAACATCGTGTACTGAGAAATTGAATGTTTTACGCTTAATATATATTTTATATATATTCAAGACTTTATTATTTTATCCACGAGTGTTGTGTTTGCCGTGCCAGAACATTGGGACAACGATAGCGTGTCAACGTATATAAGACCCGTTTACATTGGTGCGTATGACCAGGATTGTGTCAACGCATAGACCTTTTTACATTGGTGCCGTGACCAGGATTTGTGTCACGGATAAAACCCGTTTACACAACAAAAACCCATAAAGGTGTATTATCAAATCAGTCCGCAGAAAATGTTGTAGATCTGAATAGTAGTGAGGAAGAAGCAGACACTCTTCTTATTCTTTATGCTGCCGGGATACAGCAAACAGGATATGATGTACATAAAATCTAATGCATCGGACACAGATGTCATGGTTTTGGCAATTTCAGCGATGGAAAAACTGAGAGGTAACACATCAATCATAGAAGGAACTGGCCCAAGACGTCGCATTGTGAAGCTGCAGCCAATCTATGATGCTCTTGGTGAGAATAAAGTTCAAGCCATTGGTGGTTGTGACACCACAGGCCATATCTTTGAGACAAGCAAAACATTGTGGTGAAAGTTTTTCTTCAAATCCAATGATAGCGTAATCGGATCGCTTACTGCCTTGGGAAAATGTCCAGAACCAACAAAAGAAGTGTTTGAATGGTGTGAGGAAATAATTTGCCGAGTGCTGAGAGTAAAAAAAGAAACATTTATTACAGCGAAGGAGCTACAGTTGTGTTAAGTATGTGTCATGTTGGCTGCTCCTGTAAACAAAATAGTATAGAATGTACGGGGTTACGCACACGTGATAGCAAATCCTAATACGTGTAAAAATGTTCAGCATCTCAACATCGATGCCATAGAGATTATTAGTCACGAATAATGTACTCTGAAATCTTGTCGGTAGTATTGAATATACACACACAGTATACATAACTATACTTTCATGTTTTTATATTGTTCCAATACGATATATTATCAGATAATTATGGTCACACGATTTTGTTATACTCATTTACATAAAACATTAGCCTGTTATGATCAGTTGGCAATCAATTGGATCAATTTATTCACTTGGGGTATAGTTACCTTTACATATATGCAATCAGGTTAACATTTTAAACACTAATGCATATAACGGGTTATTATTTGCTTAGCCTAACTGCGTCCATTTATAAAAATACACGATGTTTTATTATTATTACTATACACGTGATACAAAAATTGAGTAGTTCTGTTTTTAAATTGTATAACGTGTTTTCATTTAGAAGTAGTAATTTGCACATTAGAAACGCAAGTACTCAATAAAGACCTGTGAGGCTAAAGGGTTAGGTAAAATTTATTATATTACTAGTCACATAATTATTCAGCAAGGTTGTACTTTATGTGTGGAATATTTAGTTTTAATTTTAATGTTGCCAATATAATGGATAACATAACAAGATCTAATTAAATGATGTCATTATATAGATTTTCCCCTGTATTTTATATAATTGAAAGCGTTATATTATATTTACTCTAAATATATGTGTTTTAAACGATTCCTAGCCCATGAAAACATATGTTTAGACATTAAAATCTCGCAAATCCGTCAATTAATAGTTGAAATATATGACAAACTCTGTTTTCAGTAAAAAAAAATCAAAATGGCCGCCAAGCATCCAAGATGGCCGCCAAAAAAATGCCAACCATATTTTTTCCATAACTTGACATCCAAACTACATATAAAAATCGGTTTCCGAAAATGTACCAAAAAATTCGACGAACTCAAAAAACTACACTTAAGGGCATATACTACTGGGCATTCTCTGAAATAATTCCGTCTTGATTCAGTTCACACAGCATTATTAGATTTGACCTAGGTATTATTAGACGTCCAGACCATTGTTCTGACTGTCTACTGAGCTCTATCTGGCCGTCTACGAAGCACTATCTGGAAGCGACAAATAGGCTGCATTGGTCCAGCATCAGTGTAATGTATTTCCAGCGTTTTTGACGTTGGCCAATATTTAACCAGCTTCGGGCCAAGGTTGCATGTTTTTTAACTAATAATGCTTGGTACCCCTGTCTCTGTGAGCAGCTCAGTAACTTGAACAGACGACCCGCATTAAGACACACAGCTCTGTGGCAGATGGAGAGAGAAGTCGGCGGCGGTACCACCCCCTCTGTTTAACGTACCCAAAACGAACACACGACGATATAAAGCCTATGAGCCGAAATATTTATAATAATTTGTTCACCCTTTAAACCATATATTTCTCAACAGAGTCAGTTGTAGGCCTATAAACGGTGCTTATCTACGTCAAAACAATGTTGGGCTATTGATGGTACAGTTTCTGCGATGCTGGCCCAACATTAAACCGACATAAGTTGAATGTATCTTGTTTGATGCATGCGATATGATATTGACCTAGCATTGATTTTTATGCTGAGCAATACCTGAACTTATATTTTATTCTCTTGATTTGGTATGCTTTGTTATGAACCATTGACTGTTAGTTTGATTGTGAATGTCAAAGAAATATAAACATGAATATAAACATGATAAATTATTAAATATAAATATATAAATATTACATGGAAAAATGTCTACTATTAAGTACTATTTTTCTAAATGACACCAGATTTACTTTTGTTATCAGTTTCTATATGCGCACACAACCCCTCTCCTATAAATGGGCGTGTCCAAATTTCAACAATAAACAAAACTTTGGTTCATGGAATTTAATGGCGGGGTAGACACAGGGGAGGGGTTCTGGTAACGACTATGTCCGATAATCAGTTCAGAACACTGGCATTATTAGAAAGAAGCCTCTTCGGGCTCCGCCCTCAGAGGCTTCTTTCTAATAATGCCGTGTTCTTCACTAATTATCTAATACGTAACATAGGCCTATGTTAACCAAAGATTGCCCCTTCCTAGCAGACACAATAGATTGACCCAGAGTTGTTTTAATGTCGGTCCAGCATTAAAACAATACCGGGACAGCGTCTGTTTCCGGGATCAGCGGGAGGGGGGGGGGGGGTGGAGTGCGTCCCTGGGAGGGTGGCATTACCCTCATAGCGGCGCATGGCGGTGACCATGTCCACATGATCATGCAAGTAACTCATCACGTTGAGCCATCATTGGGCTGTTGCCGGGCCAGCGTTAAAGACGCTGGTATAATCTTAAAGCATCCCATGTGACGAGGGGGGGGGGATGGTCACCCCTATAATGGCCGGCACCATGATGCCTGGGCACAGACACAGTGAGTGAATTTGGGTCGATGCTGGGTTGTTACTAGGCCAGCGTTGGATACATTGGACCAACATTAAAGCAATTTTGGTCACGCGAAGTGGTGAGTGTGCAGGAGATAGAGGCAGTGATCACCCATAATGCAGGTAGTGTTATTTGAATTATGACCCAACGTTGTACAGTGTGGGCCAACCATAATAAGTAAACGGGAAGATCTTTCAAAAGGTAGTAAGTGGTCACGTATACCAGACATAGTTACCGTGTTTAACGTTTTCATTCATAACTTTGTGCCAAGATATTCAAAACCTTAGCAAAAAACATAATATTAAATGAGTGAAAATTAGGAGTGAAAATGAAAATATTACTCTTATTATTGTCATAGTTATGATTATTATGATATTAAGGGGAAATTATTATTATTATTACTGAAGATGTGATCACAGCTACTTGAATCATCAAACATAATGTACCCCCTTGAATTTTAAGCGGTAAATTTAATTTACTAAAAGGCATGTTGTATATATTTTTTCAACTACAGGTAGTTATTCCAAGAATTAAACACTAGTATTGTTACAAGATGTTATGTGAAACTAAAATATGGGGTTTATTATTACATGTAATAACCCTTTAAATCCCAAATTGCATATCTCCTATGCTACGTGTATATGCAAGCCAGATAAACAAAACCCTCTCCCTCCTCCTGGGCGGGATTTTTCAAGACAACAATTTTTTAGACACCTTATTGTTTATCTGTTCTATCTGCTTGTTTGCTCTCAAAATATTGGGGCTCGAAAAAATAATGGGTCATCAAACATATGTACCCCCTGAATTATAAGCGGTAAATTTAAATTCCTAGAAGACATGTTGTGATTGTTTTTTTTAACTCTAGGTATGTGTTCCATGGAATAAATACTAGTTATGGTAATGGAAGATGTTATGTAACAAGAAAATAAAGATAGATTAACAAATATGGGGTTCATTATAATATATAATGACTTTTTCAATCCGAAATTATACGTATTTCGTGCTATGTGTATATATGAAAACCAGAAATGAAAAACATCCCCTACCCCCTCACCATGGCCTGGATTTCTGAAGACAATAATTTTTAGCCACTTTTTTATTTATCTATAAAATATCTGCTTGTTTGCACTCAAAATATTGGGGCTGGAAAAAATATCGGTTCATCAAACATATGTACTCCCTGAATTTTAAGTGGTAAATTTAATTTCCTAGAAGAAATGTTGTGATTGTGTTTTAACTCCAGGTGTGTGTTCCACGGAATAAACTCTAGTTATGTTACTAGAAGATGTTACGTGAAGTGAAAATAAATAAAAAATAACAAATATGGCGTTTATTATCATATATAATGACCCTTTAAATCCCAAAGTACACGTCTTCCGTGCTATGTGTATATGAAAACCATACGTGAAAAACATCCCCTACCCCCCTCCCCAGGGGCGGGATTTTTGAGGACATTAAAGTTTAGACAACTTATTAGATATTTATTTAATATCTGCTAGTTTGCACTCAAGATATTTGGACAAGAACAATTAATGGGTCATTTTAAACAGTAAATTTAATATCTGGTTGTATCTATTTGTTCCACTCTAGTTATTTATCCCAAGGATTACAAATTAAAATCACCATAGTTATGTCAGTAGAAGATGTTATGTAAATAAAAAAATAACTTAAATGAACAAATATGGGTTTACTATTACATCATACATGAAATAACCCATTAATTCCTATATTACAGGTCAGTTATATTTAACCAAGGTGTGATAAAAATTTCATCATGTCAGTGGCATTTAGAAGGTATGGGCATTAAATAATCTGAAAAATCACAAAGGGTTTAAAAATATGATCCCGACATAGGCCTATATCACTGATTGATAATTAGCAGGTGCAACGCTAGGTGCTGATAAATAGGTCTAAAAAGTTTTTTCTTTTATTAATATTCTAGATAACTTGTTACCACCAGCTAGTATGCATAGTGTACGTAACCTTTCCAATAATTATGCAAACCCATGTTCCTAATAAGGCTTTTTTTTGTCTGAAAAAACCAACGCTATAGTTTTTCTGGCAATCAGAAGGTGCACGATATGCTCGTGCGATGTGTTTATTTTTAATTCCCGATATCCCTAATAAACATGTTGATATCTCTATTATTCATATTTCGATGCTGCATGATGACTAGCTTAGCAGGATATGTGGGCAACATTTTATCAACCTTAGGTTCTAAATTAACTTTTACATATTATTTGAACTATAATTAAGAAGTCCACACTTCTGAATTGGCACCGAAATAAAATTAAATGCTACAGGCACATGCTTATTTTATTGGTCTCTTTATGTATGTGTTATCGGACAATCATGTAATAATAGGTTAAGGTACCATACTAGAAACCATAGAAAAATCAAAGTAAGAAAATAACAATAAAAAAAACATTTTGGTATTATCGTATAAGTATACTTGCTCAAACACTGTCAAATCCAAATAATTATACAGCAAATAGGTGTCATTTTAATTAAAAGTAATTTCCACGAGATGCGGGTTATAGGGTTATCCTAATATAGTAAAGAAAACAAAGTAGGGTCTACTGCTGTATTAAAAAGATCAAAATATGAAAAATAAACGTTCACACTGGTCGTCGGTATTAGCTGAGAGGTCATGGGGCTTAGTGAGAGGTCGTGTGTGGCGATAATACGTCTTTGAGTTTTGTCTTTTTACACGAATTTCTATTTCACAACGCCTTAACTACATGTGTGTACACAATTACCAGCTGAAATGCTATATATTACATGTAATGTGGACATTAGGGAACTCTTGAAATGTTTTCAGATGAAAGGTTGACCACAAAAATAGGAGTGCAGATATTTTATGTTTTACTCTTTGGTTGTTTGATATAGGCCCCTATTGCTTGAAACCTGATTTTCTATAATACTTATTATCAGCTAATTTGCAAATTTTATGCTAATAGGTTCTCATGATCTTTATAACATATATTATATTGCAATCTCTGTCCATGAAAACCATAGGGTAGACATTTTTTCAAGATTCTTACTTGATAAGTTTCTGAGATATTGCTTGAAACTGGATTTTGCGTAATGGCTGCCTAATTTGCATATTTTATGCTAATTTCTTATTCTGATCCTCATTAGATATATTTTATTGCATTCGCTGACCATGAAAACCGTATTTTAGACACTGTTTTGAGGATTCTAACTTGATTAGTTGCTGAGATATTGCTTGAAACTGGATTTTCGGTGATGGCTGCCTAATTTGCATATTTTAACATATTTAGCCCCAACAGCTTGAATGCAAACAGCCGGATTTCAATAGGTCTATATTCAGAGGCTTCAAAAATAACCACCGTGAAAAATCCCCAGGTGGGGAGGGGGGGGGGGGCGGGGGGCCCACGGTCTACAGATTCGAATTCAGCACATAGACATTATGGAAAAACAAGTGGATTAAAAAGTATACACTATAATCCCGAGCAAAGTTCCATGTTTCAGATTTCAGGCCAGGCTAAATGGACATATTTTCATGAAAGACAGCAATATACTTTCATTAAAAAATATGTATTACATTAATGAATATAAATAACATTTATTTTTATACATACACATATCTGGGTTCAGAAAATTTAGGCCAGATATATTGTTATGACCAATACCTACGATTTACTATGTCGTTTTCTTCGACCATGCTTACTAGTTTGTTTTGTTCATTTTGATTATTTTATAATAAAAAATATTCTTGAGCGTATGTGGAGAGACGACTATTTACGCTACTGGAAAGCGCGATGTATTCTTAAAACGATAATTTAATTATCTGTTATATGGTATATCGGGTGTGCTGATTGGTTAGTCAGAAAATCAATGACGTACGCTTACGAACCCTACCCCCTAATTTTATACATGTTTGGGGTACCCCAATTAAACCGATCAAAATATAAAGTTTGTCCTTATTGTTTTACTGGAAACATCTCATGTCATGTTTTGGACATATCAAAGCTTAAACAAAAGTTGGTGTGGGGTGAGTAGTGGGAGAGGGGGGTGCACGGTGACCAAATCTACATCCCTACGTTGTATGGTGCCGTTACTTTCACCCAGTAGCATGATGATAACTCACAGTAGCCCTATATACAATAATTATATCTAGTGTATTGTCTGCTTACATATGTAGAACGTATCTATGGACTATCTCTACCTTTAACATGTTTAAAAAGAACCATGGCTTGTATCTGTGTTTCATTTCTGGCCAAATACATGCCGATTATTGACAATTTTGTCATCGGTGGCGGCCATTTTGATTTTTTATAAAACCACTGGAGGAAAAAATGGAAACATTTTCTTTATTGATCTATGGGTTGTATGTTAGTGGAAAAAAACATTAATTCAAAATCAACATGAACATGACACGGAATTACACACTGACATATACTAACATGCGTGATCAGCGATCACCACACCTCTGTCCTGGTTCATAGCACCCACTCAGCAGTAGGCCTGTGCGTTAAAAAGTTTAGCAAGCGTGACTGTGATTGATCAATGGATTCCCGGTAGGGGGGGGGGGGGTGCCTAATTGGGGTTCGGCGCTTATCGTATCTATCTGTGCAAACAAAACTTTATACCAGCCAGCGAAAACAGTCAGCCCAACGTTTATTGTGCACTAACATTGTCCAAATACCGAACCAGTGTTAAGGCTCATATACATGATATATGCCCATGTTTGACATTAAAACAATTTATTTCATATACAAAAAATGTCATCATCTCGTATGACCTCTCCAAGCTACTAATAAGTGATCAGGCGATTTAATGGGATAATAACACGCGTGATCAGTGATCGCCACCTATGCACGCACGACACCTATGCAAGCACACGTAGGTTACAAATGTCATCGGATCTCGTGAGTGTAACCCACACTCACATAATCTACTGACAAATTACACTTATCCCAGACGTCGTGTGAATGTCACACCTATTGTCTTTACTCTCTGTAAGGCGCCTGCGGTATTGGCCTTTGATCACCACTCCAAATGCCAAACAGTGTAAGAGAGTTATTAAGGGATTTTTGTAAATTATTAAATAATAATTTTTTGTACAAATGGTGCTCTATATAAAACAATACTATGTAGCTTAATGATATTGATGCGTGTTCGTGATTTTTTTATTATTATTATCAGAATGCGTTAGAACAGTCAATGTGTATCAGATATAATGTCAATCAGCTCACATATCCACAAGCCTAAATCACCTCCCGCGACATAATGCTACCCCGCCATAATGCCAAAAAATGGTAGAGTCCCAATGTTGGCGTCATATCGAGGTAGTACTGTATATTGGAAGTCATTTGTTACATAGTACTATTATAAATGTCTTGTTGTGGATGGTTCTATATTCTGAGACCCCTTGTTTACAAGGGTTCACCTGTCAAATTTGTGCTAAAATATCACACGTACCTCAGCTGTATTCAATCATACTTCTCATATTCTCACATTTTATGTGTTATATGATGCACTTATATATGTTGTTTTACGTATTTATTGTTTCACATGCAATTACTCTTGCTGTTCAACTAACAAACTCTAGAAATATCATACTTTTTGTCAAAATGGTATATTTTCTATTATTTGGTAAAAAAAAACTTTTTTATGCTTGGAATGTATGACATCAATAATTGTGGAACAATGTATGCCATCAATAATGGCTTTTTGCACATGCCATAAAATATTCAAAACCGACGGGAGATGTAGGCCCTATTTGCTACATAGTCCCCCGGACTATAGTTTCAACAGTAATTAATTTTAGAGTGGGATCCTTGCAGTTATGGATGGAGAAAGAGGATGGACAGTAAGTTCTTTTGTGGTTATAGATGGTCTTTTTTACGGAGACCAAAAGAGTGACGAGTATGATGATTACAGTGATGACGAGCCCTATGAGAATCAAGATGAAAATGACAAAATGGATGAGATCAATGAAGGCGAAAGCGATTGCAACGAGGCCGAAATGTTATCAATTTCATCAAACAAATAGTTACGTATATTTCTAAGCTTCAATAAAACAATCAATATTGATTAAAGTCGGAATTGCGCCGTTTTTGTACACAAATTGATATTGAAATTGACTTGACCTTTGACCTTGAAAACATAATAATGGACATACGAATTATCCAAATCGACTCGGTGGTTACAGAGATATGACATTTTTTAGTTCTCACGCGGCAAATTGGACCAAACTGGAGAATTGGAGGTGACCATGGTAACACTACACGGACGCACTGAAGAGTCAGGGGATAAACGGACGGGCGAGCGAACGAGCGGATGGAGGCACGAACGAATAAGCAAAAGGAACGAGTCAACGCCGCTTGAAGACACAGCCACTCACAAAGTTTAATTTAAACATATAGTAGTTATAATAAGATTTCCCGGAGTATAATCCCCCAAAAATATACGTTTTGAACAACTACCCTGGGTACATCATATGGCACTGCTTACATTATACGGTCTAGAAGACGCCTAATTTAGGAAACCAGTTAATTTATTGAAAGGACACCACATTCTTTTCCACTTACTTGTATCTTGTATTTTCATTCGGTCTGTACCAGGGATATGGGTGGTCGGTAAACCATTGCTTCCGACTGTCCCTTTCTTTTTCTGCCAGTTTCTTGAACATTGACACCCAACTTGTAGTTCCAGCTTTGGGGATTTCACAATACACCACTTTATGATAATGATCTACTACAGCTCTCAGGGTGCTTGTATTGGCCGTTTCAGGGGCTGGTATAACATACTCGCCAGCATGTATGCGCTTACATACTTCATCAATTTTTACTGTAAAAGGTGTGTTTGCAGATGCTAAAAGGGTGATAAAAACAAATAATATGGCTAATATTTTATTCAACAACGCATTCTGGTATGTTGGATAAATGTGACAGATACATTTTAATAAAAATTCTGATGCATAAATGGTTATGTATATATACGTACGTATTTTATGAAATTAAACACGTTTAAGTAAATACGTGTCATAAGACAACTCAAAGCAGATAGCTGGATTATTTTATTTGGCGAACATCGCTTGCTACCAACCTTCGCAACATATCAAAGAAAGAATTGCAGGATTATATTAACACGACAACATTGAGAAATTCCCAGACTATGATTGAAATCTACACCTCATTTGTTCACTCTCCACTTCCCCTCCCTACTGTGACCGCCATAGCCGTTAGCTCACACACGATCGCCGATTTTTAGAATTTGTATATATTTTGACCGCTTATATGGGGGTACCCTCAAACCTGTCTAAAATTAGGGGGTAGGGTTACGCAAAACGTGTGTCTTTGCAGTTCATGTATTGCATGATGCAGTGAGTTAAACCGTTATCTCAACACATACGTTTAAACATTTTTTTTATTATTACAAATAATCAAAATTAACAGCAAAACAAACTAGTCAACATGGTCAATGAAAACGACTTGAAAAAGACATATTTATTGGCCATATATATATTTGACCTATGTTTTCTAAGCCCAGATGTGTATATCCCAAAAACTGAGTGGTATTTAAATTTGTACAAGGCATGCATAATTTTAAATGAATAATATTTCAGTTTTTTTTTTAAAGTGTGTATTTATCCTGGGTTGAAATATGAAACATTTAACTTTGCTCTGCATTTAGGGCTATATTTTCTTCTCCCGCTTGTTTTTACATAATTTGTGTGTGCTGAATTTGAATCTGCCGAATGCAATTCAATATTTGGTAGCCTTCACTTCCAAATGAGCAAAACAAAAACTGGCCGCCAAAACCAGTTCTTTTCTACATTAATTTTGTATTACACATTATTACACGATTTCTGGTTTCTGTATGATTTGGAGTTGATTAATTTATGTGTCATGTTTTTCGATCAAAATGACCTATATTTGCCCTTCAAATTCAAAATGGTTACCGCCAACACACAAAAAATATTTTTGTGCATGTGAACTATAATATCATAATATCATAAGTAGGAAACAGTCAATCAGCCGATCACAAACTGGAGTACGGCGTTCCGCAGGGGTCTGTACTTGGGCCTTTCCTATTCAAGGTCTCTTCTGCGGCTACAGAGGCGATTCTGAAGAAACATGGCATCAAATACCATAAGTATGCTGACGATAAACAAATCTACCTTTTCTACAGACCACATGTACCGGGTGATCTAGTATGTGCTATCTAACACTACAAGCATGCTTTAGAGAACTAAAACAACTTCTCCCTACTCTCAAGCTGAAATTAAAGGACTGTAAGACAGAATTCCTCGTACTCATGAGTCCCCATCAGCTCAGAAAGTATGGCTTACCCGACCTTAAAACTTGGTACAGTACTCATTAAGCCCGCTGTTTCAGTTCGAAATATTGGAGCTCATTTCGATCAAATGCTCACAATGGTTAGCTTTATCAACCACAAGATCAAAGTTGCATCATACAACCTGCGACGAATAGGATCAATTCGCAAGTACATCACAGCTGGTATTTGCCACAAATTAGTTGTTGCACTCGTAACATCTAATATTGACTACTGTAACGGACTCTTAGGTGGTCTGGCTGCAAAAGATGTGGACCGTCTTCAGCGGCTCCAGAACCGTGCAGCAAGGCTCGTAACACGCTCGAAGGTTGCAATGCATATAACACCTATCCACAAAGACTTACACTGGCTGCCCATTCAAGAGAGAATAAATTATAAGATCATTGTGACAGTATACAAATGTATCCATAGACTAGCTCCAAACTATCTATCATCCATTCTGACTACCAGAACACGAGACAATCGACTTCGTCAAAAACAGGTGTGTCATGAACTTAACACTCATTCCTGTGCCAAAGGTGTTGGTAAACAGTCGTTTGGTACACGTGCCCCAGAACTTTGGAACAAATTGCTACTGAACATTAGGACAATTCGCACACCGCAATCTTTTAAACAGACATTGAAAACACACCTATTCCAATCTGCATATAGATTACTCTGATGGCCCACGTTTTTTGCCTCGTTTTTAATAAGATACTGCAACTTTTAACACACATGACTTTTTATTCTGTAAGCGCTGTGATCGGCTACGCAGCTGGATACAAGCGTCTAAAGAAATACAATAATAATAAACAACATCTAAAATCGAAGAAAAATAGATTGCGTAATACGGCAGATTAGGTTAAAAGGCATTTGAAACTGTGTTTAAGCACAGTATATCTTAACATATTAATGTGCTTAGTACATGATTTTAATAGTAAATATGTAAATAGACGTCCATATTGGACTATAGGTCAGATAAATAATCACAATTTTTTGTTTCGGCCCGAAATTCCACCCGAAAAATAACAAAAAGAGATTTAACTTACATTTCGATATCCATTTTGTTTCTTGTTCATATATGAAGGTGAACTTCTCGGCCATTATAGATTTTTTCTTTCAAATTTATTCGTTAGTAACGTTTATTCCTATTTTAATATGTTACCATAAATACGTCATATTATCGTCAACATTTTTAGCAATATACTTATAGTAACAGTAAATATATCAAAAACGGCGGATGTCTAAAGGTCATTTCTTGCCAAAGACAAAAGAAAACAATTATCAATTATAAATCTTTTAGAAACCATAAATTGTGCTTTAATGTGCGACAAACTATAACAAATATGGGATTTTCCTAACATGTTGGTGGCCATTTGTGTTTTGTGTTGCTAATTTAAATGTGAAGGTCACCAAATATAGGATGTTATTCGACAGATTCGAATTCAGCACACACGCAAAGATTTATGTTTCAGATTTCATCCCAGGCTTAATATACAAATTTCATTAAAAAATATGTCTGACATTTGTAAATATAAATAACACACATTTTGAAGCATACACATATCTGGGCTCAGATAACATAAGCAAGATATGGGTATGGCCAACAACTAGTGTTTATTATGTCGTTTTCTTTGACCATGTTGACCAGTTTGTTTTGTTGTTAATTTAAAAAAAACATGTTTAAGCGTACGTGGAGAGACGGCTATTTACTCTACTGTACTGGGTGATGTATTATTAGAAAGGAAATTCAATGATCAGTTATATGGTATATCGCATGTGCTGATTGGCTAATCTGAAAATCAATGACAGACATTTGTGTAATCCTACCTCCCAATTTTAGACTGGTTAGGGGGTACCCCCATAAAAGCGGGAAAAATATAAAATACTGATATATTTCATTCCCTATTTTTGTACTGGTAACATCTCAATTTATATTTCGGACATATCAAAGCATAAAAAAGTTGGTGTGGGTGAGTAGTGGGGGGGTGTCTGCACGGTGACCAATTCTGGCCCATGGACTACAACAAAAAAAATCGAAATTCGATATATTTGCATATTCCGTTCTACGATAATGCATTCGGATCGTCGAATTTCGTTATTTCTCTATCGCTTAAAATACACACAGAAGGCACATTTTATGTGGCTCCAACGCTTTTTTTCACGGTCTTTTCAATTCATAATGTTTAATCATCTGTACAAAGACGAGCTTGGGCAACATGAACAGAAACTGTATTAAATTGTGAAAGAACGTGAAGATTCGTAAATCAGTACTCGTAAATCTAAATCTGAAAACAATTATGTTGTTTTAAGAATAGACTGACGTCACAGCCTGTATTAATTCAAACGAATCAAGTGGATTGCAAATAATTCATTGAATATCCACGGCAATGTAGTCAATATGTCACTTTTTTAAATTTAGAGACACTTTTGATATACAATTTAGTTTACTTTTGTGTTGGAACGTTGAATTATTAACAATTTAACAGTTGTGTGAATTATGGCATACATTGTAAATAATTAATTTAAAAAATATGCAGAAACATCTTACTTTTATGTAAAGATTATTTAACGCTTACAGAGCGGGGATCGACTCTGGACGTCAGAATCTGACGTCTGCAGACGTAAGATTCTGACGTCTAAAGTCGATCCCCGCACTATAACATTAAAATATTTATAATGACCGTAGACTCATAACATGGGTATTTAAAGGAAGCGGAAAGAGCTAACTAAGACATTTATTATGATTTTAAATGAAAAAACCATGGTCTATATACTAATATCACGGCGTTTGGTTGTAAGGGTTATATAAAGCAGGCCTTTTGCTTTATATGTGTTTTATATGTAACTATCACAATCATATTTACTATATGTGTATGTGTATATATATATGTATATTTCTCCTGTACATGAAGTTAAATAAATAAATAAGGCCTAGTTATTCGGGATGCAATAGAGGTTTAAATATTTTAAAGTCGTAGATAATATAATTATGTGTTTATATTAAGTGTAAGTCCCATTCATTGACATGCCTAATTAGTAAATAAAATTATTTAATTAAATGCGTGAACACAATAATATATTTACATGTTTTTTTAAATGGCGTATTTACATTATATGGCATATTTCCCCAACTATTAAAGCGCAAAGGTATAGAAATTAAACAGAATTAAACTTAAAGTTGCGTCGCGGTACCGCGACTGACAACTTCAAATGAGTGAAAGACACTCTTATTCGATTATGTTGAGACCAAACATTTGCAAATATCTATGTTTACACATTAATTTCGTTCTCAATAACTGTGACTTAATCTGCTTACAAAACGGACTAAGAACAATTATAGTCCATCCTAACTGACAAATGGTTAATGAAGTACATACTGCGATCAGCACTGAAATGTTGTGGTGAATTGATATCTGCTATATCCACTTCTGTTGGTCGACACACCATCCAAACAACTAATAGAATCATCAAAATCTACAAATAAGTGTGTGTGTGTGCTTATTAGGTTACCATAGTATTTAAAGTGAACATTTTGTTCACCATCACAAGTATATATATAAACCACAGTAACAAGTTTATTGTGCTAAGAAAGGGGTGTTATTATCAGATTATAATGATTATGATGGATTGACGTTTTTCCTGACGTTTCAATCGTATTTTATAACATTATATACTACAGAACAGCTGTTCATTATACCTTAACACTGTCAATTCACTCATATTTTTTTTATTTGGGCACTATGTGTTTTACATAATCAATTAATTATGTTATTTTTTGTAAATGGGGGTGCTTTTGTCAAATGAAATTAGCGTCTAAACTGTGAAAGTACAACATGAAAGTTCAACGGTACGATAAACAATGTCATTGTTCTCAAATACATTAATGTCTTCAGAAAAGGGCATTTAGTATATCAACGATAAATCATCTCAAAATCCACATAATATGATCGATAAATATATATTTTATTGACATTTCCTCAGTTCGATATATATTTTTTTATATAATACAAGATCATATTTCAAAATTGTTAGAGCAGTGTGTCATTAAGTGAGCAAGGTAGAAATGCGCCAAATTATGCAAGAATGAGATATATTATCGACATTGTCAGTGTACAATATAAAATCAACCAGCACCGTGTTTGTTAAATGAGAAGGTGTTACATATTTTTGACTTCTTCAATGTAAATGTGGCAAAATCCTGAGGGGTGAAAATACCGTTGTTGCATATTATAGGAAACAATGGCGTTGTTAACGTATTTATTTTGGTTTTCATAATATTTTGTCAGTTCAAATTTTGCGATAGTTAAAAATATAATGGCACATGGAACAAAAAAGTAAATGTATGCCTTACGTTGGCAGATAGAAATGAACAATAAAATGCAAAAGAATGCAAATGCAAAAAAATCATTGAAAATCACAAGGGAATTCAGTCGTGGAAATAACGTTTTTTTAATTAAATCCTGATGCCACTTCATATATCTCTAGTAGTTTACTACTACTCTACTTTAGTTTACTACTACTTTAAAATTATTTTTATTATTCAATCTATTTCACTTTTTGATGTGCTAGCTTTTTTACAGTAAAATCATTTGTGTAAATCAATTGTGTGAGCAACAACATTTGCTAAAACTTAGAAAAATGCACAGCTACTGGTGTGATTAAAAAAACATTTCATTCTTTTTATTTCTTTTAATTCTAGAAACAACTTTTTTCCACCAAAAGCAAGTATGGATTGGCATGACTAATGGTTATGCACATTCTTATGCACATTATCTATCCAAATTGAAAATATATCAAACCCTATTCCGAATAAAATTATAGATCTTACGGATTGTTTATTTAAGTATAGTAAATTGCTGAGAGTAACTAAGACAGTGCTACATACAGTGCTACATCTGCGCTGTCCGAATAATATTATTATTATGCAACCATGCAGAAAAACGATCAAACATTACAATACCCGAATAAGTATAACAAAATACATTGTACATATCTTACGTTGGCCAAGAGTAGTTTAGCTTGTCCCATTGTCAAGTATGATATGTAGCGTGATGTAGATACCATGTTAGCAACTTGTGTTCTGTATTCTGAAGTGATAAAATTAAAACATCAGGTTATTAATTATTTTTGCTTTCCGTTATTTAGATCAATTATTTAAATCATGAATTGACAAACAAATGGGTATGCTCAAATGAAAGAGGAGTGATAAAAACTATAATATTCTAGATGTGTACTGAGATTTTATGTTACACAAGTATCCCACATAGCGTGGTTCTACATTTTAATGGTACTGATATCATGCTACAAGATACTATAGATAGAAAACTACAACAGTCGCCACCTTAATTAAAGCCGTAAAAACTTCCGCTACAACCAAAAATTGCAGTTACACTATTTTGTTGAGAAATAAATATCTTAGTATAAAATTGCAACATCAAATGACACTTGAACATGTGTTCGTGTTTGTACAATGTAAGTGCGCCTTGCGCTAAGTATTTTTTTTCCCGAGTTGGTATATGGTAGGTATGTAGGTTACATGCTAAAAAGATGTTGGAGCCATGCATGCAAACCTGGATGATCAACTTCCGACCCAGCTGGGATTCCCACCCGGTATCAGTCGTCGAGGCAGGTCCTCGACCAGTCTCCGATGATACATATAAAAACAGCAGTTGTATCATAAGATGAGCGAATATTTTTATACATCATCATTTGTGTTTTGTCAAAGCTATACATCATTTTTAGTATTTTTTAAAAATTTGCATCTACATATTAAATACTGTATTATTGATAGTTTTTATTTGAAAGAGTTCTCTTGATTGAGGCTTGCTGATGCTGCGTATTGACCTGTTATAATCCCATCATACATAACAGCTTATACTACCCAGGTACAAACAGGACATTGAAACAATGTTGCCTAAATATTAGTCCACTGTTTATTTTATGTTAGATCAGCATTGAGCCAGCATTGGCTCAATGTCTTGTGTTTGACACAAACCCTCCTGTTGTTTTGATGTTGATCCACAGCTCACGTCAGTGGTCCAGTATTTAAATAACGTCGGTCAAACGTTTATTTTTCTGGAGTGAAGAATAAATACGACACCTGTCATATATTCTTGTATTGAACTTTGTAACGTCAAGTGCTTGCTGGGTGGTCTGCCGGGTATGAACAGATAAATCATGCGATTCTTGGGTGTGTGTGTGTTTAGGGAGGAAGGGGGGTTTACGCCTGGGTGAGCACGTACACAGTGATACCATATAGTTAATAAAGACCTTAATAACTCTTTCGTGATGCGGACAGACAGCTCAACAGCTGATACGATATTGATAGATTGGGCGATATGGGCGTCCAGCTATCCTAACTAGTGTACACATTTTATTTCCTCTAAATCTTCATAGCTGTATCAGCCCGGTAAAATAAATCTGGTACAGAACACACCTTGGTATTAGTCATGTTAGTAGGGCGGAGTATAGTCCAGGCAACGAATGGCTAAGGTTCAACAAAATTGCTTTATTTAGTTTTTCAGTGAGATGGCCGCCAAATTTAAAATTTAATTAAAAACAAATTATACAGCACTACTATATCATTTTCGAAATATATTTTTTTGATTTTGTAACCTGAAAAGACTAGCTGATAAGGAATTTTGTGGTTTTTAAATTTTAGAAATCCATCAAGCGAAAAAAAGCTATGACAAAATTAATGTTCAATATATGAGGTTTTTACTATGATCTGGTTATCATGGCGGTAGTCATACTGAATGTGACCTTAAAGGGACTGGCCCACGCTAAAATCATCAAAAATCGGTGATTTTATTTTGGCTTCTTAATATGACCATATGATGTAAACATGTCCATAGACTAGAACTGCAATTTTTTTTATTTTTTTGTGCTGCGCATTCACCAGATAGGCTAGATATAGAGACGAAATTCCTGATTTCTAATTATTGACAACCATGTCAAAAATTAGAAATACGGGAATTCCGTGTCTATATCTAGTCTAACTGGTGAATGCGCAGCAGAAAAATTTAAAAAAAATTGCAGTTCTAGTCTATGGACATGTTTACATCAAATGGTCATATTAAGAAACCAAAATAAAATCACCGATTTTTTGATGATTTTAGCGTGGGCGAGTCCCTTTAACCATGTACAATGGAGAGAAAAAATGAAGAAATAACACATTTACTATGTTATAATTCACTGTATTCTTCTTAAGAGATTAATAATACGGTAGGATGTATTGGCGCATATCGACACTCTAGTAGCGCCATACATTATATTATATTCACCTACCATCCAGAGTAAGTTCAAGGTAATAGTGTCAAGGTCACAGAGGTCAAATTTAAGAAATTGAGATATTAAATTAGCAAATTATGACTTTTTATTTCTAACTGACAATTGCGCGACTTTTCTTGCTTTGATGTTGAAATATTGTGAGAGTGGCCTTCATTTTGCGGCTATTTTGAAATAAAATTAGCAACAGCTTATTTCAAGGTCAAAGGTCAATTTCAAGGTAAAATATGTTTTTTTAGAATTGAAGCTAGGAACAAGTGTGTAATTTTTGTGTAATTTTCACTGGACAACCCATTTCTGATATAATTTTAATGATTTAATGTCATCTTCAAGGTCAAAAGGTCAATTTCAAGTTCATTTTTTTAAATATGATTTTAAAAAAGGAAAGGCGTAATATTCCTTTTTGGTGTGATTTTGACTTGAGAATCCATTTCTGATATTATGTTGGTGATTCAATGTCATCTTCAAGGTCAAAATGTCAATTCCAAGGTCAAAAACGATTTTTTATTATCAAAAACAAATAAGTTGATTCTTCTTTTTGCTGACTGGAAAATTCATTTTTGATATAATTTTAATGGTTCAAGGACATTGTCAAGGTCAAAAGGGTTATTTCAAGGTCCATTTTTGAAAATATGTTTTTAACAAATACAATTACAAACAAGCGTAATGCCTAAATGTGTGATTTTCTCTGATATTATTTTGGTGATTCAAGGTCATCTTCAAGGTCAATTCCAGGGGCAAAACAGGATGTTTAACAAACACTAATAGCAACAAATGTAATACCTCTTTTGATATGATTTTGATTAGATAATCAATTGCTGGTACTATTTTTATGATTAGAGCTCATTTTCAAGGTCAACACGCCAACATCAACTCCAAACGGGCAAAAATATAAAGTTAACAAATAAAGATAAGAGTCACTATGATACCTGGATTTTATGTGAAATCCATTTCCGGTAGTAGTTTCATCATTCAATTGCTTTAAGGTTTAAATGTAAATTCGGATGTCTCATTTCCGAAATAATTTCCACAAAGAAAAATAAAAACAAAGTAATGCATATTTTAGATGTGGTTTCTACTGCATTTTTTGTAGTAGGCTTTAATGTACTACAGCGTACGTGGTCATAAGGTAAAAATAACATTTTATTTGTCCCTCACCAAAATGTCAATTCCAAGGGCAGATTTTCCCCAAAACATAATGTTGAATACAAATTTAAAAAACGTAATACCTCAATACAGTAATTCATTTACATTATTTACATGATAAAAATCATGTATTTACACTATAAAAATGAAGACATATTTAACATTGAATTGTTGCATACTACACTCTTGGTCATATTGATTATTTTCAGGCAATCACAAACAACCTCCCTAATTGTAATGCCACTTAACATGGTTTTAGCTCTGTATGTCATACCATGTATATTATCATATGATTTTAACAAACTAACAATCTTGTATATACATGTACATATATCTCTTTCATTTCTATGACAAATAAGTCTGTAATGACTTTTCTTTTCTGTCAATAAAATATCTGTCTGTCTGTCTGTCTGTATGCAATTTGACGTTTAGTTTTTGTGTGTATTCACGCATATCTAAATTACCAACTGAACAATGTGCATGCACAAGCGGTCTAATTTACATGCACAATACTGATGATGATAGGCAGATGAACACATGACTGTGTTATGGTAGTCACAGTCGGGGGAAATATGTCATCATGCATGCGTCCTGGTGTCACTAAGTGACTTATTCGAAGTACCATGTACCGTGATAATTAAGGCGCTTCCTCTACGGTATCAGTCATCAGAGCAAAACAAGCCAGCCTCCAGTAGCAGAGATGCAACATGTAGACACATCCACACGAGAGTTTCTCGCAGTACAGTCGACAGAAGTTGATGTTGAAAAGACAAGCCAAGAAACCCCTTTTATCTGATCGAGCTAAACAGAATCACAAAGAATAGGCTCAACAGCACCAACATTGAGGGGTTCATCCACTGGAGGCATATACTGTCACTGGAGACATATCCTGATCTTTGATGAGTTCAGAAGGGCAGGTTTCGTCGAAAGTCAGGTCAGAGGTTGCAGAGTGACTACATGCATGTATGCTCGCGACTGCGGCCAACGTCAATGCCGACTCCTATTAGCGAATTCGGCTGGTGGGAAACACCCGATACTGAATAAACATAACTGACATTTTTGTTGTTTTTACACTTCCAGAAAATTTTAAATAATAGGCTACTGTTGTCTGACCTACCTTTACATTTTGCGCATGCCCATACAAAATCTTAGTAGATTGCATACAATGGTCAAATTGTGTATTAAAAAGTGTATTAAAATTGTGCAATTTAGTTACTTTCCTCGTTCGTGAGATCGAAAATGTTACAATGTTCAACTAACTAATAAACAATATGATCAAGAGTGCATAATGTAATTTGACTGACCATTTCGGATGCTATGTTGGAAGAATGCATTTTGGTAAAAAAAAAATATTCGTGACCAAAACATCAATTCCAAGGGCAAATTTCCCAAAAAAAACATTTGGAATAAAAATATTAAAAAACAAACATAATACCGCTTTTATACAATTTTTATTGGTAGTTGGTCTATACTAGTTTTGCTATTTTGAGAATAAATTATTATTTGTAAAATAGTCACACAAGTAATTTTTCATCAAAAGGATTAATATGCACAGATTGTATTATTTGTTTTTATTATGTCTTTGCCATACCATAGGCCATAATGTTCAGCGTCGACCATTGTGCAAACCAAATTGACCTTTTATATTAAAAAAATAAAACTCAAGCACATTATGCAATAATAACTACTCAAACTACTTGAGAACATTCTAAATCTTCTTAGCTGATAGTCACAAAAAAAACATTTTCGAGCTAAGTGTGCCTGTGGGGACAGGCCACACCAACAAAAAAGGATCAGATGAAGAAGGACTACATTGTCTGCATTTGTAATTTCCGCTTTTGGAAATGTAGGTCTAAATGTCTTGGTTAGTGTAGTATGAATGAATGACAGAATGAACTAGAGGTGAATTGTGACTTTTCAAGTAGCAATAATGTTTGAGCTAAGTTTTATGATTTTTTGGCGGTCATTTTGTATTTTGTTGGGTTATTTTTTTTATGACAGATTGATTGGAATTTTGAATACGTTTTTTTGGCAGCCATTTTGCATTGGAATTTTAAACTTCTGTATTCTGATTTCGGTGTTGGTAGAATGCTGCATCGCTGTGTGCGACGCTGGACAAACATTAAAACAACATTGTGTTGACGTTTTGTGTTTGATGGAATTACAACTGTCAGGTCAATGTCAAAATGTAGCATTTCAAGGTTTTACTGTCCATATCAGAGGCCCAATGTTGGTTCAATGCTGGGCCACTGTCTGAGACGCTGGCCCCGCATGAAACATCATTCGATATATGTATTTCAAGTATTAAATGTAAGTCAGTGGTGTCATCTCTGACAAAGGGCCCCTATCATGATTCCATTCATGGGGCTTCACCCGACATGTACATAGTCATAGCAGAAAACTTCAATACATAAGGATCATTGTGCCAAGGTTTGATGTCGATTGGATAAAAACTCAATGAGAAATAGTCTATCAAAATTTGACATTGCTCCATATAGTGATCAAGAAAATCCAGAATAAATCCGGAATAACATGGTGTATGACTTAGAAAAGTCATAGCACACCTCCCCAGAACCAAAGGATCATTGTGCCAAGATTTGAAGCTGATCGCATAAAAACTCCTGGAGAAATAGTACTACAAAATTCGGACACAGAGGAATAAACACTAGCGAGAACTGAAGCAAACTCAATATATTTGGGAAAAGCCCAAACATAATAAAAACCGAATTGAATGAAAGAACGGGCGTTTGTATACATGTCAATCAATCGATCAATAAAACTTCTATAGCGCCTATATCCTCAGCGGACCGAGCTCAGAGGCGCACAAATCCTTAGCGTGATCATATGTCATAATCGAGGTCAAAGCAGGCTCGTCAACAGGGTGCCGGGCTGCTAAAAGACTAGGGTGGAAAGTCAGGTCAAATAGGTGAGATTTAAGTAATTTCCGGAATGTTAAGAAATTTTTGACATTACGTATTTGCACAGGCAGGGCGTTCCATAAGGCTGGACCAGATATAGAAAAAATTATTGACCCAGTCTTAGTCTTTATACGAGGAACAACAAATCTATTCAAATTAGTCGACCGTAGATATTTTGAGCATTTCGGCCGAGCAAGTAAATCAGCCAGATATGCAGGTTGGTTTTCTTTTAGGGTTCGAAAAGTTATTGCGCATATTTTAAAATAAATGCGAAACTTGACAGGAAGCCAATGTAATCGTTTTAGAAATGGAACGGAACGACTTAATCGTGGGGCGTTGGTTACCACTCTTGCAAGGCAGTTTTAAACGCGGTGTAATCTAGCGATATCCTTTTCTGGCATATTGTGAAAAAGTGAGTTACAATAATCTTACTACTGACGAGTGCCACTGCAATTTGCTTGGAAAGATCTAAGGACAGACTTTTTCAAATTCGACGCAGGTCACTGATATGATGGAAGCATGCCCTACATGTTAGGGATATGTGTTTTCGGAAATTCAGGATACTGTAAAATATTACACCAAGATTTTTAGCTGATGTAGATGGATTTGTGTCTTGACCTAGAAGTAAGCATTCGAAATTATTCAAGATTTTTTTCTCGTTGAAGTTTGGTTCCAATAAGAAGAAAGTCTGTCTTGCTAGGATTAAGCTTCAGCTTAGATCCTGTCATCCAGACACACCCATTAAACAATGTTGGAACTTCTCAAGAGATTCCTTCTCGTTTGAAACTGATAGAGACATGTAAATTAGAGTATCATCCGCATAAAGATGGTGGTTTATGTCAAAACTAGAGATAATAGCGCTGAGTTGTGTAGTGTATAAAGTCTTAGCACGAAGCCCTGTGGAACTCCATAGGAGAGTGTGACTTTATCTGAAAAAGTGTCTTTATTTTTACGGACTGTTGCCTATTTTGCTAATAAGAAGAATTTGAGCCTGGCCAGATATTCCATACCAATCAGAAAGTCTATCAGTTAATGGAGCATGGTGTGTATAAAGTACAGGCTAAAGTGGGGTTGTTTGATTCCTCATAAATCTCCACCGAATCTGTTGCGCCTTAGGATGGACTCTCGGATTATTTTCTGTCATTTATGAACTTGACATTTCCAAACCTAAAATTTGTAAGAAAAATATTTTTTGAGACAAATAAATAAAATTAACATTGATCAATTTAAGGCATATATTTTGAAATATGATCCTATCACGAAACTTTAAAAGTATTTATCAAAATATTGTGACTAGTGCAATAATGTGTTTTGCTCTCTGACTGAACAGCATGCACAGAATATGCAAACCAAACAAACACCTGCTCTTGGATGACTGCTGAAAATGTTATTGCAAATATTCGTCGTCGTAGGCATGAGCGCATTGAGAAAGACTGGAACGAGACTGGACAGATCCAGATATTCTTATCAAATCATGTATGCAATTTCATTATGTCAAGAACATAATTTTAATTGTATAGTGTTTTTGTTGCACAGAATTATCATACCCCACGTAAGCTATGGGGCTCAGTCAATAAAGTACTTAACCGAACTCTTGCACAATCGTTTCCAGAACATATTTCCCTGAATGTTTGAGATACATGCTTAACATTTTTATGAATAAAATAAATTTAATGCATGCTAATGTTTCTAATAGCATTCCAGATTGCCCTTTGGTATATGAACGTGAAATATAATCAACATCAACTAAAAATAACATAATTTCTTTTCATTGGATCAAGAAACAAATGTTCTACATTGTGGCCTAGTTTAGTGCTCGATTATAAAATGTCACCAAGTACCTCCGTCAGAAATGTGGGTGTCATATTTTATTCTGATTTAAACTTCTGTCAGCTTATCTCTCTGACTTGCAGATTCTATTTGTGATCTACGTCGCATACACAGACATATGTCTCGTGATCTGACAAAGACGATTGATGATTGATTTATCTATCATAGCTTTTCGTGCACTCACATTTTACGAACCCTCGTGCTATAGGTATCTCTTACGGTCACTTCTAGAGCAGCTTCGTTCCTCTACACCAAACTACTTTTTCTTCCACGTGTGTAAAAATAAGGATGGAATCAAGGGCTTCTCTGTTGCTGCATCCACACTCTGGAACTCCCTTCCTTTTGCAATCAGAACTGCTGACACAATGACATATCTCTGACAGCTATTAAAATCTATATTCGGTCTTGGTCCTTGATGAAGTGATAACTTAATGACGACTTCATTCTCTGAAATGATATCGATTTTGATCCGTTCTTAATTTTCCTCTGAGCTCGCTTCTTTCAATTAGTTAGACAAGTTAGAAGTTTTATACTTGATTGATTGATTGATTGATTGATTGATTAATTGATTGATTGATTGATTGATTAATTGATTGATTAATTGATTGATTTAATGATTGATTGATTGATTGATTGATTGATTGATTGATTGATTATTTGATTGATTGATTGATTGATTGATTGATTGATTGATTGATTGATTGATTGATTGATTGATTGATTGATTGATTGATTGATTGATTGATTGATTGATTGATTGATTGATTGATTGATTGATTGATTGATTGATTGATTGATTGATTGATTGATTGATTGATTGATTGATTGATTGATTGATTGATTGATCGATCGATCGATTGATTGATTGATTGATTGATTGATTGATTGATTGATTGATTGATTGATTGATTGATTGATTGATTGATTGATTGATTGATTGATTGATTGATTGATTGATTGATTGATTGATTGATTGATTGATTGATTGATTGATTGAAAGTTTGATTGATTGATCGGTGAGCCTCTTGAAAATTTGTAGATGGGATTGAGATGACATGCATTGTCCTCTGAACACAGTATTAGATGGTCAAGCAGACACTGTACAAAACATAAAAAAATTTACCAGTGAATGTGGAAGAAACAATTTTTTTTAAACTTGAATATTGGGAGCTCGTAACAAACCCCGAACTCGACATAGAAGGCGGTAGCGCTAGCCACCACAACAGGGTCACCGCCCCGGTATAATAAAGACCTTATCTGTGCGCTTAAAATTGAAAATGATCTTTTCACCTTAAGCATGTAATTGAACCACCACTCACATATGTTCGCTTCTCTAGTCCGCACGCCAAATTTGGCTTACATGACAATCGTCATGTCCAACCCCCTCCCCTACCCCCTATATAGAGTTTTCTGCGCCGGTTGTAGAGGCGCATAGTGGATATTAAGTGCAGGCCCTGGGTTGAGAAAATAAATTAGTTTAACAATAATGTAATTATCCACCCTGTGTGTCAACAGTGGTCAAGGCCTATGCCAGTGCAAAATATAAAGTTGATCCATCAATGACAAGGTGTTCTGCATAAGCATGAGATGACATACATGTTGCATTCTTGTACTGTAGTAGATATACGCATTTGTTTACATTTGAATTGAATCTTTGGCCACGAACATGACCTTTATTCATCCAAGTAATACCAATAATGAATTTTCCAGTCAAAATCACACGAAAAAGATGTATTACTATTGTTTCTAGCTTTATTTGTTAAAAAATCATGTTTGAACTGCAAAATGACATTTTCCCTTACTTGACCTTGAAATTGACCTTCTCACCTTGAATCAACAAAATAGTATGAGAAAAGGATCACACCAAAAAGAGGTATTGCAGTTGTACTTCACTACAGTCATACTGTTGCTGTATTTAGACTTCGCAATTTTATATTGTTTTTAGTTCTAATAGTCATCTCAATTTTCACATACATTTTACAGATATTATAGCCTACTGTGCTGTTGTAGCGCACGAGCTGCAATATGTCATCAAAATCGCTATAAATAGGTTTCAGAAGCACCATCCGTCATTATTATCATCAACATTTTTAGTAGCTGAATGACTCTAGGGTGAACTTGTATCTGGCTTTGTCTGGTAAAAAAATCATATTTGACCTTGACATTGACCTTTGACCTTGAATAATGAAAAAATAAAAGCTGAAATCCAAAACTTCCGCTGATTAAAATATTTCACTTGGTCCATGTATCATTCGTGCCAAAGGGCATAATTATACTACCAAATGCAGTGGGCATACATGTAGTTAACATGTTCACTATCTATCACTTTGAAATATATGACCATGAATATTCGGTGATTTTTTGATTCGGTGATTTTTATGTCTTTATTATGGGTCGAGCCGTGACCGGCTGGACTAAAGTATGAAATTTGGCACAGTTAGGCTACTCCTGCGACATTACTGAACAATTTCAGAAGGGTAGCCCAAAAATCGGAGTACATTTTCTTTGTAAAAAATGCATTTTACGTAACCATGGCAACACAAAAAAACTTTAATCAATAATATCGGTTATTTAATGCGTAATAAATAAATAAAACCTTTTAAAAACTGATATACACGGGAAATACATCATCATCTTAAGTAGAGCGACAGTAAAACCTTTGTTTTGTTAGAATTTTCTGATTACCAAAGCAACCAGGTATGCATTATTACATACATTTAACTACACCTATCATTATTCTTTAAACTAACAAATTATAACGTTACAGAGAGTTATAAAAACACCAACAGCGCTTCTGAAAAATGATAGACAATCTCAGATAATAGTGATAACATAAACAAGTGATGAAATACAGTAATTATCATGTTACTATGGATACCGACGAGATATCGTCTGACACATTTCTTCACAAAATATTTCATGGATGCTTTAAATGAACCACCAGTTCATTATTTGACAAAAAACTTGATTCCCTCCCCCCCCCCCATGATGTTTAAACTCGACATCGAAAATTTTATGACGTCATTATTTTATGACGTCACACCATGCTTTGTACCGCTGATTGCTCAGATCGGACAGACTTTTAACTCTCACTCAATTATTAATGTATTTCATTGTAAACGACTGAAGATAGTGCATAGTCTGCTAAATCATGGTCTTATTTGACCGATTGGACCGTTTTTTTCTGGTAAATAAACACGGCCGGTTATAAAAGTTCGGCAAATTGAATTCTTATCTACAAATGTTTCTAAGCACAACGTAGGGGGACTAGCTCCTGAACAGGCTGCTAAAAATTTGTAACAAGCCAAAAATCAAAATGGCCGTCGGTGGTCAGTTTTGGACCTGATTCATTTCTAACTTTTGGAATACAAATCCAAATTTATTATGTAATATCTCATTTTCAAGTGAATCAATGATGACAAATTTATCAAAATGGTTGTTGAAGGTCAGCTAAGGATGAAATCCAAGATGATGGCCATTTAGGATCTTCATAACGTTAAAATAAAACTTCAATCTTTCATGTAACACACCTTTTCGACTAAATCAATGATGAAAACTCAATAACAATACGGGTTATCAAATCCAACATGGCGGCCATTTTTAATCCAGTTTATTCATTACATTTCAAATATAAATTCCAGTGTAAACAGGCTTCTTAATTTGTTTGTAAGGCGTGGAAAAAAAATCATTAGTGTGACGAAAATTTACATTTTTGCTACTTCACTCATTTTAATTTGTTGTCTCTCACACGTTTCCAGTAGCTTGTTCTACTTCTAAGTTGTGATTCTGGGCACATGTAGATATGATTTGCAGAATCAAACCTTTTGCAACGGATCGTATCTGTAAACCAGCCAGGCCCCTGGGTAAAGGGTAATCCAACAATTTGAGTAATTGTACTTGTTTTATTAGCGATTCGGTAACCATAGCAACAGCGATGAACATTATTATTATTTATTACATTCATTCAAATAACAGAAACAGGAATATTAAACTCAACGTAGGGGGACTAACTTGTGAACAAGTTGCTAAAAATTTGTAACAAGCCAAAAATCAAAATGGCCGTCGGTGGTCAGTTTTGGACCTGATTCATTTCTAACTTTTGGAATACAAATCCAAATTTATTATGTAATATCTCATTTTCAACTAAATTAATGATGACAAATTTATCAAAATGGTTATTGAAGGTTTGCTAAGGATGAAATCCAAGATGATGGCCATTTAGGATCTTCATAACGTTAAAATAAAACTTCAATCTTTCATGTAATACACCTTTTCGACTAAATCAATGATGAAAACTCAATAACAATACGGGTTATCAAATCCAACATGGCGGCCATTTTTAATCCAGTTTATTCATTACTTTTAAAATATAAGCGTAAACAAGCTTCTTAATTTGTTTGAAAGGCGTGGAAAAAATCATTAGTGAAGAAAATTCACATTTATGCTACTTTATTCATTTAATTTGTTGTCTCTCACACGTTTCCAGTAACTTGTTCACCTTCTAAGTTGTGATCCTGGGCACATGTAGATATGATTTTCAGAATCAAACCTTTTGCAACGGATCGTATCTGTTAAACCAGCCTGGCTCCTGGGTAAAGGGTAGTCCAACAATTCGAGTAAGTGTACTTGTTTTATTTAGTGATTCCGTAACGATGGCAACAACGATGAACATTATTAATATTTATTACATTCATTCAAATAACAGAAACGGAAATATTAAATTCAGTTATCGACTATAAATATATATTTACATCTTTTTATTTAAATATATGGCGCCAGGATAGCTCATTGTTAGCGTGGTCGACTCAGAGCCCGCGCTGCACAAAAAACGTTCAAGAAATAAATAACTAAAAATGATCAATATGTCAATGTTGACATGTAAACGGTCAAAAAAACCTTATAAAACCTTATATTCACATTAATGGTATAAAAAGAAAAAAACAATCATTTCTAATATACATGTATTTATACCATGCGAAGCCATAATCAGCTATTTGATATGCTTTGAAGCAAACACATTTGTTTGAATGTTCCATGAAACATACAATCTCACAAAATTCATTCGGGCTCGTCTAATATTTCCACATACCATACTAAAATGTAATTTATAGCATGATACTGATGTTTGTAAGCAAGACAACGAAGTATTTCTGATATATTCATAGTGGCCAGTGAATATTTTCGTGTGAGAAACATCATTTATGTATTCACCACGACATTGATTTGCTAAGTAAAGTCGTTCACAGAGATTGCTGTCATTTTTGGGGCCCACAATTACATTTTTTTTTGTCAGATTTTGCATTGAATTTGCTTGTTTTAAAATCTAACAGACTGTTAGATTTTGGGAATACATAAAGCAACCTTTCCGTATACAAATATGTGTATCCAAGTAGGCCTACAACAGGTCAAGATACTTGTTAAATGTATCACCAACAATACAGATGGTTAAGCATATTTTGAAGTTCTGTTGTATACATGTTATCTCAATTGCTGGGCCATTAACACGATGACGTTTAATATTTAAAGGTGATCTATCACCCCTTATATAGTATGAATGATTATATCCTTATATGGGGTGATTGGCTTTCATGTGACCCTCTGAGAGGGTCACATGATAACCAATCTTGTGACTATCACATGATAGCCCCATGTAAGGAAACACTTGTGCCCCATCTTGTGACAACTTTGATTTATTTGTCACAAAATTATTCATACTATATAAGGGGTGATAGATCACCTTTAATATTACTACCACCCTCTTGTTCATTTGAAACATGAAGATGTAAACGCTCTGCTACGCTCACCCAACGTTCTAGATTGTATTGCGGATTGTATGAATAATACTATAATATGTTATAACAGCGTATTATCAGATATGCGGTACTTTATTATAACTTTTTTTGCTCTGTCCAAAAAGATAAATATTGCTACTGTATCCAGCTATCTATGAGTATGTAAGTAAAAGTTCCAATAGGCATATTAACAATTTTTTATGTTCATTGATGTATTTAAATACAACAACTCCACTCCAGCCACAAAAAATAAACTTCGTGAAGAATTATCGTTTTTTTCGTGAGAAAGAAAACTCGTAAAAATCGTAAAAGAAAGAATTCTTCGAAACTAAGTTTCGTCGTAGCCTTTTCTTTTTAATTCCTGACCAGACATTTTTCTTTTTAACGAATTTTAATTTTCGTCAAATTTCGTTCTTACAAAATTTTGTTCTCTCGTCAATCAAACTCTACAAAAATGATGAGACTAAGTATTTTGCGGGACAGTGTGTTATTTATTTAAAGAGGGATGGTTTATCATTTACACGGATTTACAAACTCTTGATATAATTGGAGACGTAATTGTGTGTCAATAAGTGAATGTTAGAGATATTATGTCACAACAGACTTCGTGAAAGCGAAACATGGAGGTGACAGGAAAAGAGAAGCTCTCTATTGAATGTTTTGGTTATTCTATGGACCAGGAACTGGAGCAGAACAGCGAGCTGACAGGAAGGGAATTACAAGACCACTTTGATTTGAATGTAGAGAGGTCCACAGTTAAAAATAAATGTACGGAATGGCCTAACATAGCACCTGTCGACCTGTCGCCATAATAATTTTAACCATACTGAATGATCGAGACGCCAGCCGTGTAGTCATACATTTAAAATTAATCCCATTTTCATATGTACACCTCACAGCAGAACAGCATTGATCATGATTGCATCGGGAGATTCACATATACGATGAGTGTGGATATATTTGACCATGTGACAGGTGGCTGTCGTTCGGCGTTAGCTGCATAGTATCTTCCGGCTGTGTTCACTTTTATTTCTGTTATCAACAACAAAATTAATTTCTTAAGAAATACAATTAAAATTCATTTTTTATCAACAACGTTATCAACAACGAAAATCATTTTCTAAGAAAATAGTATTAAATAAAAATATTTTCGTTCCGTTAGCAACAATGAAAATTATTTTCTTAAAAACACATTTTTTCGGTTCAAAGAAATGAAATAAAATAAAAAGGAAAATAATTTTCGTTTTATTTCGAAAAAAGTAAATGATTAATTTTAATTATTTTCGCAGGGGAAGTTTATTATGCACTGTACTGTAGTTTAGCAAATTATATTATAATAAAGTAAATAATAGTTCAATATTCATTTTGGCCAAGTGATAAAGCATTTTATTGTTAATCGTTCAGGAGTACAATACTGTACTACGTCCATAATTAATTGTGAAGGCATCAGTGACCACCTCTAAATCTGAGGCTATGCATCAATGGCTGTACTTGGCAGACATATAATGTTCAAAATCATAGCCAAACATGTCGGCGTCTGCTCTATATTTATCAAACAGAGGTTTTAATACAGAATCAGGTATAGATGTGTACATGTGGGTATATCTAAAATTATCATCGACTTCCCCCAAACTTAATTTTCTCGTAGGGAAATCCTCGCTGAATTCCGTGGCATTAAGATGTGGTAATATTTCCTTGAGGTCCGTTTGTATCGTCTCTAAATGCCCTATGTGATCAAAATGCATCGTGCACGGCTCACAATTTGTCTGAAAGCATACAAAGTAATGCAATTAAAGCAACAGGGTGGGTGATTGTCTTAGCACAATATACACAAAAATACATCTTGCATCTTATTTTACATTATTAATACCGCGGTACCACCCCGGTACCGCGGTACCACCAGGTATGTTTTTTACTGCCACCACACACAAATTCACCTAAGGTACCACGTTTCATTTCTTCTTTTGCTTACCGCAATTAGTTGCCTATACCGCGGTATTAAAATAAAAATATCGCGGTATCGTTACGTCACACACCCATACCGCGACAGGGCACTTCAGTGCGGTCAAATACTATTATTATTTACCATCTGACGACTATAACGAAATAGCTATGATGGTGTATTAACAAATAAAAGTGCAACACCACACACCATGTACCGTGTTGGGGCTTTCTTTCTCTATCTAATTTGACATTTTGGCCAGCATCATAATCTGAACCGCGGTACCCCGACGTAGCACCCTGTAACGCTGATACCTACACTTCACAATATTTTAATAATATATTTTATAGTTTTGCCATGGTGATAAAAATCTCCAGATAATGCATGCAAAACATATCTGGTTTTGGTGTGGGATACATATATTATATATAGTATATATATTAAAATTATCTTTCACACTTTAACTTAAATTCAGGTGTAATTATCGTGTATATAGATTGTATCCTGGATGTCAAACGTAATAAGAGTTCAGCTGTATTTGGCATCATACTGTACACAATTTAATTTACAATTGCATGTGTCCAATTATTAAATATATTTGTGTACATAAAGCCTACTAAATAAATACAAATGTTACATAATCATGATAATTGAAAGTGTAAATGATGGTCGTTATTATTTGTATTCCCATGAGCCCGGTTGGCCCTGTAAGTTCTGAACATGACTATTGTCGTTTTAATGTGTTTTATTAAGAGTGACTGGGAAAGAAATGCCTAAAAATATTTGCAAATGTTTGGTCTGAAATTGGACTAATATGAGTTATTTGCTCCGATTGAAATTGTGGGTCGCGGTAGTGAGACACAATTTTAAGTGGTTGGAAATTAGACGATGGATACCAGCTTAATAGATTAATATTATTAACCCTCACAATGCCGGGATGGATTTTAGACGTCAAAATCGGACGTCTGTAGACGTCAGATTCTGACGGCTGAAGTCGGTCGCCGCTTTGTAAGAGTAACCATATTTATAATGACCGTAGACCCATAACATAGGTATTCAAATGAAGCTCAAAGAGCTAACCTGCTAGCTAAGACATTTATGATGATTTCAAATTGGAAAAAACCCTTTAGTCTCCTAGGTTCAGATCAAAATATTTCAGCGCTTCAATGGTTAAAGGACATTTTGATATTCACACCTGATATGTCTTGAAATGAATTTTCATTGATCTTTGTGTCCGGCTGTGCCTGAAAAAAGAGAACCGTTTTAAGTACAGCGAAAAAAATAAATGGAGTTATCAAGTTAAATAATGATACACCAGACCCCAATGTGATTAAATAAACGTTACATTAGTAAATGTCAATCGAGGCTGATGTACAATAACTCACACATATTGAAGAAATTCCTCGAATGTAACATCATTGTGTCTTATGTCATCTGTTTCTGCCAACATGGGTCTGTACGAACATAATATATATATATATATATATATATATAATACAACCATTTACAGTATATCGCTTAAGAAAATATACATTTATTAAAGCGACACCACAGTAAGGCTAAAATCATCAAATATTCAGTTTTTTTGTTGGCTCCCTAATATTAGACCGGCTTCAGATGGAGAAATGTGCCACCTGTAATGGACATTAATGATATAAGTTTTTTTTTAATCCTTAAGATGTGTGCGAACATAAAAATTCATGTTAACGAGCATCTCCGGCTGCGTTTGGCTAAAAGAGGCTAATATACTCAAAATGGCCGCCAAATTATCAAATTTGTGAAAAAAATGATATATTGACCATAAACATTCATTGATATATGACTGAAGCCATAATATACCCTTGCCAAACTTGCATCAACATGTTTTTTATTACAACAGATCAAAAAAAAAATGGCTGCTGAAATACGGACAAAATGGCGGCCAAAATGGCTAAAATTGGAGGAAAAAATGTGTACTGGATATATTATGGCTGTCGGTAAGGTGTCACCCGGAAGGGGAATTTAGGCCACTATTATTTTCACATAGCTGGACTACTCAGGAGCCAAAAAAAATCTGGCAATCAGGTGACTGCCGCTGCTTTACGGAAATATGGCTAAAAATTTACATTACCTATGTGCGATTTTCATAAATCGAGCGTATTACACATTTTTGCACACTGAGTAGTCAAATTTCGATCTATATCAATATATTTAATATTAATAGAAAGCTACTGACACAGGCGTTCACATTGATTTAAAATATTTTGTGTCCGATCATAGACAAATGCACAAGAGAGCTTTAAGTTCGTATTTTAACCCCTAATTTCACCTATTTTTCATACGTTCCCAGTAAATAGTCAAAAAACTTTTCTCTCAGCTGATTTTTGTAAGGTGGAAGGTTTTGATTTAAAAATGTTCTAAAACTATTGTTTACTCACATAAACCTATTTAGGATAAAAAATAATGAGTTATGTAAACATATTATACACTTTTCTGGTTAGACGTAAAAATCAGCGCGCTTTTCTTTAGGCTGAGGAAAATCGACTATATCTAACATTTGTTACCATTAAGTAGTCAAATTTTGAGCTATATCAATATATTTGATATTTTGTGTCTGATTATTGACTAATGCAAAAGAGAGCTTTAAGTAAATACTCAAAATATTTTTCTCTCTGCTGCTTTATGTGTGATATAATTGTTTAGTTTTGATTCAAGCATGTTCTAGAACTATTTTTTACCTGAAATAAACCCATTTGAAATAAAAAATAATGTGTTATGTAAACATATTGTATATCATATTCATTATCAAGGGCTACTATCAAGGGCTTTAACGTGGATATAAAATATTTTATTTCTGTTAAATACGAAATGTACAACAAAGCATTCCCTGGAGCCATTTTTTAAAAGTGATATTGACCACTGAATAAGTCATCACAGACACTTTAAAAGTTATCTCAGAAACTACAAAAGTTATTTTGACCACTGAAAAAGTGATCACAGCAACAGTAAAAGTTATCTCAGTCACTGCAAAAATGATCTTGGCCACTGAAGAAGTGATCACGGCGATTTCAAAAGTTATCTCAGCCACTACAAAAGTGATCTTAGCCACTGAAGAAGTGATCGCAGCAACTTTAAAAGTGAGCTCAGCCCCTACAAAAGTGATCTTGGCCAATAAAGATGTGATCACAGCCACTTTAAAAATTATCTCAGCCACTACAAAAGATATATTGGCCAATGAAGAAGTCATCACAGCCTCTTTAAAAGTTATCTCAGCCGCTACAAAAATGATCTTGGTCACTAACAATCTTATGTCATCCCCTAAAAATGTAATCTCGGACACGGCAAGAGTGATCTTGATCACTAAAGAAAGGACTGAAATAACTTTTAAAACGGTTGTAATCACTTCTTTGGTGGTTTGGATAATTTTTAAAGTAGATGTGAACACTTCTTCAATGACCAAGATCACTTTGTAGAGGCTTAGATAACTTTTTTTCAGTGGCTGACACCAGTGGCCAAGATAACTTTTGTAGTGCCTTAGATACTTTTTAAAGTGGCTGTGATCACTTCTTCACAGTTCAGTGGACAAGATCACTATTGTAGTGGCTTAGATAATTTTTGATGTGGCTGTGATCACTTCTTTAGTGGCCAAGATCATTTGTGTAGCGGCTGAAATAACTAAAATTACTATGAGCCAGAAGTCCTGTTGGTATTCACTAAAAAACGTTGTAAATTGTTCAAATGGAGGGATAAAATACAAACTTAGCGCTTTGTCGTACATTTCGTCTTTAACAGAAATAAAATAGTATGCATCCAAGTTAAAGTCCTTGATAGTAACTTTCAACTGATATCAAAGATGTTGGTACATTTTTTAAATTTTGGTACTCATTGGGCAGAAATGTGAAACACGGTCAATTTTCCTGAGCCGAAGAAAAGTGCGCAAATTTTGGATCCAAACAAAAAAGTGTGTAATATGTTAAAATAGTTCATTAGTTTGTATTCTAAGTAGGATTATTTCAAGTCAACAATAGTTCTAGAACAGTTTGAATTAAAACTAAACATTTATTACCAACAAAAATCTGCTGAGAGAAAAGTATTTTGACTGCTTACTGAAAAAGTATGACAAATAGTTAAAATTAATACCAACTTGAAGCTCTCTTGTGCATTTATCAATGATCAGACACAACATATTTTACATCCAAGTGAAAGCCTGTGTCAGTAGATTTCTATTAATATTAAATATATTGATATAACTCAATATATGACTACTCAGTGGGCAATAATGTGAGATATGGTCAGTTTTCCCGAGCCTGAAGAAAAGCGAGCAAATTTTACGTCTAAACAAAAAAAACATTTAATATGCTCACATAACTCATTATCTTATTCCAAATGTGCTTATTTCAAGTGAACAATAGTTCTAGAACATGTTTGAATCAACATTAAACATTTATACCATACAAAATTTAGCTGAGAGAAAAGTATTTTGACTATTTACTAAAAATGTAATAAAAATATGTAAAATTAAGGGTAAAATTCAAACCTAAAGGTTTCTTTTGCTTTTGTCAATGATGCGACACAACATATTTTACATCAATGTGAAGGGCGGTGTCAGTAGATTTCCATCGATATCAAATATATTGATATAGCTCAACATTTGACTAGTCATTGGGTGAAAATGTAAGCCACAGTCAATTTCCCCGAGCCTGAAGAAAAGCGCGCCAATTTTTACGTCTAACCCAAAAGGTGTGTAATATGTTTACATAACTAATTTTTTTTTTTTTTCAAATGCGTTTATTTAAAGTAAGCATTAGTTCTAGAACATGTTTGAATCAAAACTAAACATTTATACCTTATACCTTACAAAAATCAGCTGGGAGAAAATTATTTTTAATATTTACTGAAAAAGCTTGAAAAATAGGTACAATTAAGGGTTAAAGGTTACCAACTTAAAGCTCTATTGTGCATTTGTCAATTATCAAACACACAATATTTTAAATCCATGTGAACGCTTGTATTAGTAGCTTCCTATTGATATAATATATAGTGACATAGAATTTGACTACTCGGTTTGCGAAAATGTGTAATATGCTCGATTTCTCAAAATCGCACATACGTAATCATAATAATGTACATTTTTAGCCCTATTTCAGTAAAACAGCGGCAGTTTCCTGATCAACAGATTGATTCTGGCCTCTGAGTAATCCAGCTATGTGAAAATAATAGTAGCCTAAATTCCCCTCCCACCCCAGCCATTTTTTTTATCTGTTATATTAAAAACATGTTGATGCAAGTTTGACAAGGGTACATTATGGTTTCAGTCATATATCAATGAATGTTTATGGCCAATATATCATTTGTTCACAAATTTGAAAATTTGGCGGCCATTTTGAATATATTAGCCTATTTTAGCTAAACGCAGCTGGAGATGCACGTTTACCTGATTTTTTATGTTCGCACACATCATAAGGATTAAAAAAAACTTATGTCATTAATGTCCATTCCAGGTGGCACCTCACTCCATCTGAAGCCGGTCTATATGGCCATATGATGTAAACGTGTCCATAGACTAGAACTTCAAAAGTTTTTACATGAAGAAATCGGGAATTTCGTCTTTATATCTCGCTTAACTGATAAATGCGCAACACAAAAATAATTTAATAACTTACGCAATTTTAGTCTATGAACATCATATGGCCATTTTAAAAGCTAAATAAAATATATTGATTTTTTCATGATTTTAGTCTGACTGTGTCGCATTAATTGTCAAAAAGCGATACAAATCTAAAATATGATATATTGTGTGCTTACATCTCAGTAATAACCCTTGGATAAACATTGTGTGTCGCGAATCATGAAATTTCAAATAACGTTTTTGATATAAAATAAAATTCACATTATCGCTTTCCCCACTATTGGAGCCATTATATAATCATGACAATACATTCAAATTTACCGCAAAAAACATTCACTGTCAGCCACCGCACAATGACCGCTGCTGATACCAATTTACGCGCCACTTAAATAATTCCCTGGTTTTGCGAGGCAATAAAAACAGGGCCCTGTAGTGATAACGCCGAATGCCTTTCACTGCACTTGCTACTCAGTCTTTAAAGATACAAAATGTTTCTCTACTGCGCAATCGAAATATTCAGTATTTAGAATCCTACGTCTAGAGGGCAGTGTCTTCTGATTCATCTAACCATCCTCGTTCTCCTGCTTCAGTTTGTCATTTGCGAATAGGTGGTCTGCATCCCCAAACATTTATTCATTTATCCATTTTTAATTGTTTTCATTTTATTTGGCTTTTGACCAATACATATATTTATTACAGATACAAAAACATAACATCATATCATAATAGCATTATATACAACTAATTGGCCGTACTGCGCTAGAATAGGCTTATACAATGTGTAATCTGGGCAGCAACTCATTCATTCATTCATTCATTCATTCATTCATTTATTCATTCATTTATTCATTCATTTATTCATTTTTTCATTAATGTCTTCTTCCATTCATTCATTCATTTATCCATCCATCAATTCATTCATTTATTCATTCGTTAGTTCGTTCGTTCGTTCCTTCGTCCGTTCGTTTGTCCGTTCTTTTGTTCCTTTGTTTATTCATTCATTTATTCATTCATTAATTATTTATTCATTCATTTATTCATTTATTTATTCATTCATTCATTCATTCATTTATTCATTTATTCATTCATTTATTCATTTATTCATTTATTCATTTATTCATTCATCCATCCATCCATCATTCATTAATTCATAAGCTAGTTTGTTCGTTCGCTCGTTCGTTTGTTCGTACGTTCGTTCATTTGTTCGTTCATTCATTCATTCATTCATTCATTCATTCATTCATTCATTCATTTATTCATTTATTCATTCATTCATTCATTCATTTATTCATTTATTATGTCTCCCCGATCTAGAGGGGAGATATATTGCTCTACTTCTCACCGCTCATTTGTTAGTCACATCAGTTTTGTGTCTGTGCGTTATCTGTGTCTATCATGCAGGCTGTAAAACACAAGAGGTTGACCCAATGTCTGGCTATTGTTGGCCCACCGTCTACGAGGCTGAGCAAACATTAGCCCAATATTGTTTCAACGTCTAGTGTTTGTTGGGTATAATGAAGGCAGATGTCACAACATGGCTATACTGCATGCTGGACCACTGGCGACGACGTTGGTCCAACAATAAAACAACATAGGGTCAAGGTTTGTTTAATCAGCCACTCTCCAGAAATCACAATAGTGTAAAAAGAATCATAATGCTGATAGTCATGTAGTTTCGCAATCGGGGGTGATTAGGCAGGCCTACAACCCAAGATCTAACATATTTTATGCGGAAGAATTATGTTCATTTGAACAGATAGTCTCTTACTTGTAGTTTCTTAGATTTTCAAAACATTCCAAAACACTCAGCAAAAGACAATATTTTTTTGTGTTTACCGGGTTGAACGCAGCCCAGCAAACACGAGGCGTTGAGCCAGTGCTGATTTGATGTTGGGCCAGCGTCGCAGATTGTGGGCCAGTATTGCAACAGCATTGGGTCAATGTCGTGTTTGCTGGGAATGTTGACAAGTGTTTCGCACCAAAATTAAATAATAAATTCCGCTTGATACATAGTCTCTACCAAGAACTTTATAGAAAGTTCTTGTCTCTACTGTCCACAGGCACCATTTAATAACATTATTTACAAAGGCCATTAACACTACATCTATTAGCTATCAACCTTTATGGTTATGCTGCTGGAGGGGAGACATCAACAGTTTTTTGTTCACAAACAGCTAGACCCGTCTAGTTCACTCATTCATTCAGTAATTCATTCAGTAATTCAGTTGTTCGTTTATCTGTTCATTCATTCATTCATTCATTTATTCATTCATTCATTCATTCACCCATTCATTCATTCATTTATTCATTCATTCAACCATTAATTCAATCATTCATTAATTCATCCATTTATTCATTCATTTATTTATTTATTTATTTATTCATTCGTTCATTTATTTATTTATTCAGTAACTCGTTTGTTCATTCATTCATTCATTCATTCATTCATTCATTCATTCATTCATTCATTCATTCATTCATTCATTCATTCATTCTTTCATTCATTTATTCATTCATTCATGTATTCAACCATTTATTCAGTAATTTGTTTGTTTGTTCATTCAATTATTCATTCATTCGTTTGTTCGTTTGTTTATTCATTCATTCATTCATCCATTCATTTATTCATCCATTGATTCATTCATTTATTCATCCATTCATTCATTCATTTACTCATTCATTCATGTATTCAATAATCCATTCATTCATTCATTCATTCATTCATTCATTCATTCATTCATTCATTCAATTAGTGATTCGTTTGTTCGTTTGCTCGTTCATTCATTAATTAATTCATTCATTCATTCATTCATTCATTCATTCAATTAGTAATTCGTTTGTTCGTGTGTTCATTCATTCATTCATTCATTTATTCATTCATTCATTTATTCATTCATTCATTCATTCATTTGTTCGTTCGTTCGTTCGTTCGTTCGTTCGTTCGTTCGTTCGTTCGTTCGTTCGTTCGTTCGTTAATTTGCTTGTTCATTCATTCATTCATTCATTCATTCATTCATTCATTCATTCAAGCATTCAAGCATTCAATCATTCAGTAATTCGTTTGTTCGTTTAATCATTTATTCATTTTGCGGGGCTTCACGATCACACCATTGATCACATTACGAAACACCAAGTGGCTCTGTTGTGTGTGAGGTGACAGTGCCTCTACGATGTTGAGGCAGTTTGTGTATGAGACAAATTTACGACGTTGCCGTCTCAATTAACACCTCTGGCGTTCGGTTAAAATGGGTAGAAATTGCATTACTTTCAAGTGAGTTACTTTAGAGTGTAGTATATCAGCTTAACTGTAACCAATAATTCAGTAACCTAACTATTCCTAACTGGGCGTCATAGAAATGTAAATAGTGTGGTCACACGCGCAATTTAAAATTAGTATACAGAGAAGATACCTATTATCGCCCATTTAAAAAAACACAATCAGGCTAAAATCATTAAAATATCAGTATTTTTATTTCGGCTTCTTAATATGGCCAAACGATGTGAACATGTCCATAATACTAGAAGTGCGAAAGTCTTTAAAATTTTGGGCTGTTGTGGCAACGTAAGAAGTCTGCCGAAAACCCCATTTATCAGTTATCATGGTTATCCCCGTATTTCTTATTTTGGACATGCGTGTTCGAAATTAAATTGCGTCCTTATTTCTCGCTTAGCTGACAAATGCGCAACACAAAAGTGAAAAAACTTAAGCGATTCTAGTCTATGGACATGCTAACATATTATGGACATATTAAGGAGCCAAAATAAAAATATTGATTTTTTGTTGATTTTAGCCTGTTTGTGTCGCTTTAATAATGCAGTAGTGCGAATTTCAGTATTGGTTATGATTTGTCTTATTTTAGTGATTGTAGGCCTACACTACGTGGTTAATATGAGACCAGTTCACAGGTTCACTTGAGTTGTTCTTTCACATTTAATCTCACCTTTATAGATTTAATAACAGAGCTTCCTTGTCGCCGTGGCTCATCGTCTTTAGTTGTCAGTGGTCCTGTTGCTGATACTCTGTCCAAAAAGGCAGAAGCCAATCTTTCTAAAGGATGTCTGACAACAGCGAACTTGTAATAGTCTTCTCTTGGATCTGGTAAACCGTCTTCTTTTTCACGATGTGCTTCACTGCCGATCGATAAATAGTTGAAGCCCAATTGCCAAAGTGAACTGCATGAAACAGATCATTGGAAGCGTATTGACTTAAATAATTTTCTGAAAACTATAAGAATAGTTATTGTGATTGCTTAGCTGTTTTAACTCCTCATAAGTCAAGATGGTTCAATTATATAAAGCAAGAGCGCTCGCTTATTAAATTCCCCGTCATTAATTAGAATCAATAATGGCCGAGGCATATATATATATTCGATTCAATTAATTTATTCGTGCAATAAAGGCCTCTGGCCTAAGGTGCAAATACAATTTCAGGTGCTGACTGTCCCTGTAATACATGGTGTACAAATGCTGCTAATTTACATATCACATCTGTATTCTTGTTATTCATTAATTGACAAAATCGTTCTAAAGATGGTTGAGTATAATATTTAGGTAAAATAAAAAGAATTCTTAAATCTAAATACTTAGGACAAATCAAAATCACATGGTATTCATCTTCTATCACTCTGAGGTTACAACTCATACACAATCGTTCACTCCTTGGTACATGCTTGTGTCTACCCTTTTCAATTTCTAACTTGTGGCTTACGCAACGAATTTTAGCTAAAGATTTCAAATGTTTCCTTATTTCTACAATTTTTAAATACGGTTCAAATTCTAAATTTATTTTGTATTCTTTGTAGTATAACAATTTTTCATTATCGAGAACATCACTATTCCAGTTTTGAGTATAACAATCAACTAATCTTCGCTTAAATATTTCAATAAATAATACATCATCTCCAATTTCTTGAGACATCCATACATATCTAAAGCCATATTTGGCAAGTAGTTCTCTTATGTGAGTTGCCCATGTAACTTTACCTTGATCATCATATGCCTTAAGCATGTTATAACAGGCTTTTGGGTAGCGGGCGTCAGGCATTTTTATTAACTTAATCCAATATTTTATACAGTTAGTCATATAGTAAACAGCCAAAGGTAATCTACCACATTCTCCTAATACTGCACAGTTGCTAGTACTCTTGTTTACACCTATGAGCTTTTTTAAATAACTGGTTTGAACATTCTCTATAACAGGGCTGAATTCATATCCCCATATTTCTGAACCATATATTAAAAATGGTAAAAAAAAATTGTCAAATAATTCAATTGCTACATTTACAGGTAAAAATCCACACTTATATTGTAATCGTTTCAAACATAAAATAGCCTTCTGAGCTTGTGTTGCAAGAGTCTGTTTAGCTAGTGACCATTTTAATTTTGTGGAGAAAAATACACCCAGATATTTATATCGAGAAACAACTTCAATTTTTTCACCTTTATAAAACCATTGTTCGTTTTTACGCAAAACACCTCCTCTTCTGAATACCATTATTTTTGTCTTAATAAGGTTAACTAACATATTCCATTTACAGCAATACGATTCTAACACATCAATCATTCTTTGTAATCTTCCAACAGTATCAGCAATTAGGGCCATATCATCAGCATATAAAAGTATCACAATGTTTTTAGCATCTTCATTCACGTAAATACCGTGACAACCAAGTTCGTCAAGCATATCTATAAGTTCACCAATATATAAAATAAATAGAAAAGGGCTAAGCATACATCCCTGTCTGGTACCTGTTTTACATTCAAAAAAATTGGTTATACCTTCCGGTGTTCTAACACATGATTTTAGAGCTAAATACATGCTCCGTAGTACTTATAACACTCTGCCATGGATACCAGTATTGATCAATTTGAACCATAATAATAAATGTGGTATTGCGTCAAACGCCTTTGAAAAGTCAACAAATATTACATAACACCGTCCCTTCTTCT